>NIPM01001603.1:0-16920 GCA_002738285.1 Holacanthella duospinosa
TGGCAAAGGTAAGAAGTCTGATTATAAGTTGGCTAAAAAACTTTATTAGAATTTTTCAAATATACATTCATTTATGATTTTCTTCGAAAAATTCGACATTTTTCATAATAATTAAACATCTATTTTCGATATAAAAATTATATAATCTTTCTATTCCTAGACTTAGAGTTGCACATAAAGTCGCGAAAATTAAGGTCGGGCAAGGCTAAAAACTTATTTTTAGAACTTAATAAAAAATTCAAATGAATCAATACAAAATCAACAGGCATTTCATCCATTCCCATATTAGAAAGAATTATATTAGAAATAACCATATGGCAGAATATTTTTGTAGCCTCGGTTATAATATTAGTGAAAATAGGTTGAGGAAGCAACTAAAATTGCAAGAAATATAACTAAGAAATATTTTATGGTTAGTAAATACTTAAATTTATTTACTATTTTATAATTCAAATTAGAATAGATTTATGTAAGAAAATTTTGTGCCATATGGACCAAAATTATTGAAAGAAACTGGTTGAAGAATTCTCGAAAAAACTTTATTATTTTGGTTGAAAAATTCGAATAAAACCTGGTTTGGTTGATAAATAAATATAACTTATACTTATTTATCAACCAAATAATACAACCAAAATATTAAGTTTTTAAAAACTTTCTTCCATATCATTTGACCCAGATTGCATAAGAATAGAAAAGTCAACCAAAAGAAGAAATACTTAATAACTACTATTACACAAATGAAAAGAGAGCTTCTAGATATAAATAAGCCTTATACGATGGATAAGCATCAAATGAATTCGTTACATCATCTACTAACTTTGCTTTAGCTTCAACTGTATCAAGGACAATGGCAACAAAACTACCGAAATCCAAGAGGAAGCCAAAACCAAGCAAGAAGACACCAAAATAGAAACACTTAGATACAATCAAGATCCATGGCGATAAAACAGAGGAAATCCTTGGGATCAAAAGCGAACCCCAAGAGGGGTTCCGGCCAATAATCCTCCAAAAAACAATGCAAA
The DNA here is from genome assembly GCA_002738285.1 of Holacanthella duospinosa. Classification (NCBI taxonomy): domain Eukaryota; kingdom Metazoa; phylum Arthropoda; class Collembola; order Poduromorpha; family Neanuridae; genus Holacanthella; species Holacanthella duospinosa. The sequence continues at coordinate 1,023 of NIPM01001603.1, forward strand.
CGATAAAACTAGCTCAAAAGGAGGCCGAAACATGGTGAAATTAGTGCCCACTTGTAGAGCCGATAAAGAGGTATGTGACAATATGAGGAAAAGCATGACCGAATTTGAGAAATTATTGGATTCCGTCCTAATCTTGCAAAAACAAATCACCGTAGGAGTCGAAATCTTTGATTTCTGCAAAGAAAAGAACGACTGTAAAGATGGCATCATCGCGCAGTGTGCCCCAGGCGAAATGGTGCAATTGAAAGATGAAAATGGCGACAAAGTTGGATATTAACAAAGCAATATGGCTTTAATCCTACGTATTAAGATTTCAAGTACGACTTTGACATGAGTGTGAACACACGATTTAAGTGCTGGCACATGCACGAGAATCGAAAAGCCCAGCCTGACGAGATTGTGTTTGGCGCACGAAGTGATGCATGAATTGGGCTTATTGACGACCATAACAAATGCTATAGCTCGATCAAATACACGATCATTGGAGGATACATCGGCAACGTGTTCGACAAGCATTTGATCGATACAAGGTCGAAGAAGCCGATCAGCGATCTGATGAAGCCTTTGAAAAGATACATCAATACTAAGGTGTTCAAAGACAAGTATGAACTCTTGAACGCACCCAAGAAGGGCGGTTCGAATTCAAAGCTATACGACTTCGTAAGGGCGCCCCAAGCTATGGCCTTCAAGGCTAAAAAGTCCGATGGCTCAACCCAATTGATTTATTACGTTGTTTTACGCAAAAAGGTAAGCGAATTTTAATTAATAATAAATATGCAAATTAATATCTAGTGCCAAGATTTATATATAATATTTTCTATAAATTATGCTTTATTTTTAAAGCTTATTTGTTTAAATTATTATAATGGATAACTTAGGAAAATTTAATAACCGATAAAGAACAACGTGTATTTATCAAATTTGGACTAATTCTAGGCCACAGTTCGGGAATAATACACAAAGAATTGTTTAAAACGATAGGAGAAAAGGCCTATAAATATAAAGAGTGAAAAATATGGTTTCTAAGTTTAATAAGAGCCAAAATTGCGTTGAAGACACTAGAGGAGGCGATACAAGTAATCATTAATAAAAGAAAATACAATTGAGAAAATTAAAGAATATCTTGCTCAAAGTAGAGCCTGGTCGTGCCTCGAACTTTATATTTTAGTAAATTGTAGCAAAGATACTGTTTATCTGTATTTAACAGAAGATTTACAAATGAAGAAATTATTGAGCAAATGGGTTCCTCATTTTCTCACACAGGAACAAAGAGAACATAGAGTATTAGCATGTAGATATAATTTGGAGCTGTTATCAAAACAAAAAGCCATAAAAACAGAACATTGGCTATAGATGAAACTTGGCGTACTTTCTATATGCAACCTCAGCGTGACCAGTCTCGATTTTGGAGAACCAAGGACGAAAGCCCACCACAAAGTGTAGCACAATCAAACTATCAGAGAAAAAGAATGCTTATATTAGCAATGCATTATAATGGTGTTGCATATTGGAAGCTTTGTGCACCTAAAGAGACGGTAACTTCAGAAGTCTATATAGGCTTTATTAATGATGTTTTACTAAAATGGCTACCTCGTAAGAAATCCAAGTATCCTATGGTTTAACAGGATAATGCAAGACCTCATAAATCAAAGCGTATAATGGATTTTTTTGATGATAACAAAATCCGCACTTGGTATCATCATCCATATAGTCCAAATATAAGTCCACCTGATTTTAATTGTTTTGGTAAATTAAAGAGGAAGTTAAGAGAAAATGATTATGACAATTGGGAAGAGTTGGAATTACAACTAGAGATTATTATGCAGGAACTTAATATAAAGGGTCATATGAATGGTATTCAGCAGCTAGCTGAAAGATGGAGCTATGTAATAAAAGTAGAAGGTTCATATATATAAGTTTCATCTTTTTATATCTCATAATAAATTTTTTCCTTTACCTCTTTGCGTGAAACGACGAAATATTAAGGTAAATAATTGTAGTTATACTGCACTTCGTTATGCATCTTCAAAAGGTCATTTAAAAATTTTTAAACTATTTTTATTGAATCCAAACATAGATATCAATATAGGAAGTAATGGTGGTTATACTGCACTTCATTGTACATTTTCAAAAGGTCATTTAGAAATTGTTAAACTATTATTATCAAATCCAAACATAGATATCAATGTAAAAAATCAATATGGTAAAACTGCACTTCATTATGCATCTTTAAATGGTCATTTAGAAATAGTTAAACTATTATTATTGAATCCAAACATAGATATCAATATACGAGATAATGAGGGTTATACTGCACTTCATTGTGCATCAATGAATGGTAATTTAGAAATAGTTAAACTAATTATAACTACAGGTGGAGATTTACATGCAACAACTAACAGTGGGCAAACACCACTTGATTTAGCAATAAATATGAATTGTCAAACTTCTTATGGTCTAAAAATTGGGAGTTTGTTATCAAGTTGGCCCTTGAGTTTAAAGATTAAATAGAGATACCAAAAAAGGACAGGTTCTTTAAATGATGGATTTAAAAAGAAGTTTAATAAATTATTAAGAATATTAGTTTTAAGAGCCAAACTTTGTTGTTTATATAATTTGAACCTCAAAAAATATATTCCTCTTGGTTATCAAAATTAAAAATTTCTTTTGACAGCAAAAGTTCCTAGCTTAAAGCAATTTTCTCATCAAGATTTGAAAACTAATATGGCAATTTATTTTCGGAAGAGACATTTTTTCGGGAATTAAAACATACCTTAAATAAATTTCCAACCAGTTTGTTGGTAAAATAAATCAAACAAACATTTTTTGCTTTAAATTAGCGTTTATTAGGTTACAATTACTAAAATGAACGCAAGATATTTACCATATAATAACCAAAACATTAAGGCTGAAGAATCACCAACAATACTCCAAAAAATAGTTAAATATATTAAAATTATTCAACAAAACACCAAAAAACGAAAAACGTAGTTTTATCGATAGTTGCAGGCGAAATATCGAAAAAAGATCCGAGAAAAAGTGGTTTTACTTTCTCGAACACTATGTACAAGACTTCAAAAAGGAAAAGAGATCATGAAATAGAAAATAGGGGGATTTATCGGATCAGGTAAAAAACTTCGCCTCCAGAAAACCTCCAAACAAAAGATGGTAAAAATAGAAAATACATGTTAATAGAGTGATAGAAGAATAAAAATATAAAAGAAGAAGATAAAAAGAGAAAACATGTAAACCAGTTTAATTATCGTTGGGGGACATAATACCTTTTAATATGGTCCAAAAAGTTGTTAAAACACTCCACCCCACAAAATCTCTCCCTCCACATGGACCCTTGGAGGTAATCGTCCAGGTACTCTCGCTGGATCCCACTCATTTTTTTAGGGGTTCAATTTTTTATTTTTTATACCCCCATCAACAGGTTAAAAATCTCGCCATGGAGGCGATTTTTTTACTTAATCCGATTTATCAACCAGAATCTAAAAAACAAAAAGGTGAAGATATAAAAGAGTTAATTAATGAATATTTGACCAAATATTCTGAGATAACAATCAAACTACACAGAAATCAACCTGTATTAAATCTCCAACAATCTAAACTATATATTTATAAGAAAATAATGGCCGAAAACCCAGAAATTAACCTAAGCTTGTCTCATACTACAATTTATGCCCAAAATACTTTAAATATTTGAAAAATTAGAGGATATGTGTGACATCTGCGTAAATGGTAAGAAACTTGAAAGGAGGCTAGGTGAAAGTTCTCAGGACAAACGAGTAAAGTTCTACAAACCCCATGCTGAGTTAAGTAAAGATAAAAAAGACTAATTTAGACAAAGACGAGAGAACTTGGAGCATAATGAGTGCGTGGTAGTCATGGATTTCAAACAGAACTTCAAGATCAGTGGGGAACCTGTGGAAATATCCCAAGCATACTATAACAAATCTTTTGTATCTTGTCTCAGCTTCTGTGTCATCTATAAAATGGCGGGAGAAACAAAGCGGAGCTATCATAAATACCTCTCAGAAGTTATTAGTCATGATTCCCACTACGTCAAGAGCTGCCTCAGGAAGTTGGAGGTGGTAAAGCTGAGAAGTTTCTCCAAAACGCATTTCTGGTCAGATAATGCAGGCCATTTTAGATCCGAAGAATTAAGGAGTTATGTACTCTTGGAGCTACCTACTAAGAATTATTCCAACTCCCAGAATTTCTTTACAGCATATCACGGAAAGTCAGATATAGACGGGCACTTCGGACTTCTGCATAAAGTCTTCGACGAATTCGAAAGAAAGAATCATGTGGATTCTATATACCTTGTGACTTACTGTTTCTGGGAGTTTTTCTTAGAGGCCGACACCGATGCCTACTTTGAGATCTACGAGGACCCTGGTAGAGAGGACCTGGTACAAAAGCTCCGCATAAAGGATGCTAAGAAATACATGTCCCTCTACGCCGACTCAGGTACCATTTGTGGAAAATCGGTATCTACATTCCAGGAGTCAAATAATCGTGGGCTGGGGCATAAGGTGGTCCGCTCCAGAGAGAGGAGGGAAAAAAATACGCCCCTAAACTGAAACCATATAATGGTTGGGCGGTTTCCTCCTCTCAATTAAAGATCATGGGTAAAAGGGTGGTGCTCAAAACATAAATGTGGGAAGATGGGTAATCCAAGGAGTATAGCGTTGACTGGGGGCTGAAATACTTCTCCCCGTAATGTAATTACCTTGTCGACCTTGGTTGGTACCGCTCTCCGTGATCTAATCAAAAAAACTGTTAGGTAGGGTGTGGAAACTTCAAAGCTTTAGTTTCTGAGCAAAGTCGGAGAAATTGGTTGAAGAAACTTGGAAAATTTGAGAATTCGTAAATCCGCTAGTGGACGCGTCGTTTGAAGATTGACCAAGAAAAAAAGTGGCGTCGGGAACTATTTCCCCTGAAAAAATATACTCAGGAGAGTACGTTTCAGAGGAATTTATGAAGTCGACTTGAGATTTTTGGTTGACATTTTTTGAGAATTTTGGATTTCACCATGGGTATTATGCCTTAATTACTCGTTAAAGCTATTAGTTAAATGGTTTGGGTTTTGTTTGGAACCCAGTTTATTAAAAAGAGGAAAATACTTCTTCCGTATCCTTTCAATAACGGGTGTGAAGGTAAGCCCGAACATAGCCGAAGGAGGAGAATGATATAAGCCAATATAAGGATAAGAGGAAAAACCTTGCAAAACTTTAATCACAAGCAATTACAATCAATTGCTGCGCTCCAACTATAATGGAGATCCCAAGGCAGTCATGATCCAATAATCATGAAGATGTCTTAACGCACATAAGGAAACTACTTAGCCATTCTACCTGTCCACCTCCCACAATCAATCACTTGATTATGCCGGTTGTTCGAGTATGTCAGAGGATACGAAGCCATGTACTATACTCTATGCCATCCCATGATAGCCGCTCTTACAATAAGAGACCAGAAGATATACAAGAAGCTCAAATCTAGGATACTAAGATAATTGAAGTATGAAATGAATAAGGCGCATTAAAATCAATACAAGCAGAATAAACAAGATCTGAAAATACAAGAATGGAATTACTGATTGAAGAAAATTATCCATTTATACAGAAACCGGATAATGAAGGCTGCAAATACACTTAAGTAAATGAACAGCTACAGATCACGAGATTGCATAATTAAGATAATATCTTAATGATACCCTCATTTTGAAATACTGCCAATACCAAAGATCTCGATGTCAAATGAAGATATTTCTCACCAAAAGAAAGAAAGAAACCAATAAAAATCCAAAACATACCAGAACAAAGAATCAAGCTAAATCTGAAGGAAGAATCCGACCAAACCAAGAGGAAAGAACTAAGTAAACCCAGGAAAAGGAATCATTTCACCTTCTTCGATTCAATCCAGAAGGCGACAGGAAACATGGTGTGTAGAGCTAAGATCCATCCGTTCAGACAGTAAATCATAAAATCCAAGATGCTACGCACTAATTTCAGTAAATCAAAAACCTAATCGTGGGTTTTCTGGATCTGTTACAAAGGCTATTGGAGTCAGAAGAGTAGAGAACAAAAATGGTGCCAGATTCAATTACAATCTGGTTGGCTATTCTATTTTTGGTAAACTCTTAACCAACAAGTCATCAGTGTCATGAACTCGCATGATCAGGAAGAGCAAAAGGAGCTCCATAACAGCAGTCATTCATGTAGCCAATAGTCGGAACTTTCAAGTACAGATAAGGGCACTTTTCTTTCACCGATCCTGGGACATCAGTTGTTTCCAAAGGATTCATTCATCCAATTTTAATTTCCAAAAGGGCTTTAATTTCTTGTCAATATTCCAAGTACTTTGATCTATTAGTGGGGGTCTCATTCCAGACTGGCATCCCCATAATTAAAAACCTCATATATCTCATGCTAATTCTTTCCAAGAATCCCTTCTTCACAAAGAGAACTTCATCCCAGTAGAACATCTTGTTAGAATGATTTGATTTCTAGCCAGGTGATCTTATAAAGTCTTGATTCATTAAAGGCCCCTTTTGCCATTATTTGATCTTTAGGAGGTCCCTCCTTCATTACCAGACCCCAGTATTCTGGTTATTTCTAGAGATTAAGGCCTTTATATACTCTTCTTGAGTATTATTTTATAAACCAAAAATATCTTAAACTTATTCAACAAAAATAAATATGAAGCTAAATATAACAGGCACCCATGCAATAATGGTATGAGAATTTGTTTGAGTGAGGATCCATTGGCCAAAATAGGTAAGTAAACGGGAGTAGACATGATAGGATAATTTATTTTAACGTAGAGAGGGAACTGTTTTAAACTTAATATTATATCAAGGGCAACCTTATACTACTTGATATTAATTAGATGATCAATTATAGTGTAATTCTTCACTGGATTAGAAAGCATCAGAAAACTGTGTACAAAATAGATATCCAAATTGGGTTCAATTTCTGGATAGAGAAAATTATTAAGGGAGTACCTAGAGAACCTGATATCGCTTCCCTTGATCACATAATTGTAATAAGTATGACTTCTTCTCCAATTGATCAGCTTATTTCTCAGGTATGAATCTTTTACTTTAAGAACAGGATCCATCCCATTAGACAATCTAGGGTCAATAAATTTTGCCCAAACTCCTTTATTGAACCTATCCGTTTTCCATCCCTTGAGCTTTTTGTTGAATTCATTTCAATGAAGAGTATAGAAGATTTTGTCAAAAGATGACACCTTATAATTCTGAATCTTGCAAGACAAACATCACGCTAGCTCAATTTGTTGGTCAACTAATTGATGGGATGCGAAGAAGTTATGTTCATAAAAGTATACATAAACATGATTGAAATATATTGCATTAAATTCGTTACATTTAAGAGACTTGCCATAGAAAATAAAATATTATAATTCCGACTATCGGTTCCATAAATCCAGTTAACTAATTTCTTGTTTGAATTTTTGATCTCACCTAAATAAGATCTTATAGATTCACCTGATGAAGTAGTTTGAAGAAGAACAGGGGCATATACATATTAAAATATGGCAATATATAGGACTTGAATATATGAACTTTTTCTTTTTGGCTCAGGAAAATGATAATATTGAAGTGAGCTTACTAATTCCATCCACTTTCTCGCTAACGACTCTAAAAGTATCTTCAATTATGATTAAATCATTATTGAACCAAATACCTAAATATTTGTAAAGATCGGTATCAGGTATGAGTTCATTATTGAGCTTAATTTGATTGGATCTTATAACTCCAGATTTTTCCAAGTTGACTGTAATTCCATTGATCTTGCACCAGTTATTCAAGTAAAACATTTTATCATTCATTTCTTGGATATTATCACCTATAATTACCAGATCATCGGCATATAATACTGACCTAAATAATCTACCAGACCTGTTAAGCTCAAAACATAAATCATTAATATAGAAATTGAACAAGATCGGGTTTAGGATTGAGCCTTGAAGTAAATCATTTGTTCTATTGATAAAAGTAGTTCTTTTTCTATTTACCTTGACGCAGAGGCTTCCATTTAAGAATAAAGTCTTGCTAATGGTTAGAGAATTCTTATCCAAAATTGAATATAGCTTCAGAAGTAATCGTTATATTATAACAGTATCATAAGCATTCTTGAAATCAATAAATACTTTAGTCATATTCTTCTTGATTCGATTCATATCATTCAAGTAAATCACTTGAGTTGATGCGTTATAATTCGATCTAAACCCAGTTTGAAGTGGATGAAGGTGTTGATTGATAAATTGATTAGTAAAGATTGTTTCTTTCAAAATCAGCTCAAATATTCTTCTAAAGAAAATTGTCAAAGATATAGGTCTAAATTCATTTATATGCTTGGATTCTGATGATTTTGGAATTGGATGCACTATTGATTTATTCCATCTTATAGGAGTCTGAGCAGTTGTAAGACACAAATTGTATAATCCAAGAATATGATTCAAATAAGGAGTATCCAAAAATAGAATTATGATTTCATTTGTAATTCCATCCAATCCAGGTGATTTATTATTTGGATATTTCATTATAATTGATTTTGATTGATCTAAATTACATAATTTGTTGAAATCTGGTAACTTATTAGGAATATTTTCGACTTCTTCTAATTCAGCTTCATATAAAGATGATTTTTCTTTACTAAAAATGGATCTATAATACAGAACAGTATCCATATGAACATTTCCTCCTTCAAAATATGGCTTGATTTCTGTAAATGTCTTGGATCTTTTTAATAACTGGAATTTCTTGTGGATTGATTCATTTAAAGAATCCAATGATTTTACAGAAGTGGCATCATCTAATCTAGTTTTATAAGTAGTCTTGGGTTGGTGGTGAAATCGAGTTTATTGAAAAGATAGGAAAGTAAAAAACAAAAAAAAACCTACTCTTACACTTCAATAACAGTATAATAAATCCCACTATGTGACTTGTATAAGAAGATAAAGAACAAACATAAAGTTATTGGGTAGAGATAAAAACCTGCAAAAACCCTTTTTACAATAACCGAAATTATTGTACTCTTAATAAAGAGAACCCCAAGTAGTCTATTTCTAGAGAGTTGCGTCCTTAATACAGGAAAAGGACTTGACTACGCTACTTGTCTTTATCTATCCATCCAAGAACATAGTAGTTAATCGAAACTTCCGGTGCAACAAAGGCCCCATCACATTTCTAACTGCAGCACTCTGCGGTCGAATTAACGGAATACGACACCTAGTTAGATTTACCGCTAAAGTAAAGTCAAAATATCTCCTATCCTAATAACGACCCAATTGATGGATGGAAAAAGACAAGCTTTAACCTACATCGAAATTCGAGAATCAAAGATATTATGACTCAAATAAATTTGAACCTAAAGCAGTTTCATCGCCCTAGGCTCGCCATGAGGACAGGAACATAGAACAAGCCAGAAAATCAAGTCATTCTTAGAACCAAAGATAAGAGGAAGAATGGAAATAGAGCTTCAATATCAAACCACCTTTACGAAGACAGTAAGGAGTTCTCAATAACAATATTTGAAACAGAGTGGTTGATCAAAACTTTCAGTGCCACCCAAAGTCGCATAACATTCTTTGAACAGCTAAACTCTAAAAGAAAGAAGAGAAATAGGCAATAAGGCTTAAGGTTAAGAAATCTAAAAGTAAATAGAAATGGAAGATTTGGAAGGGGAAATAGGAAAGAAAGAAGTAATAAAATTCATAGAAAAACTGAGCAGCATCTCATGACATTTTCTTCAATCCACAATCAAGAACTTAAATCCAAGAAAGAAAAGGAAAGTTTGAGAGAGACACCAATAGACAAGAAAAACAGAAGGAAATTAGGATGATGTCATTAATCTTCCTTTTTTTGAATTTTTCAATTCAAAAGAAAGTGCTAGAAAAAACTAAGATTTTGACCTGTATTTATACTAATTTTGACAACCCAAACCCAAAATATGAAAATAATAAATATAAAATTATAATAATGATTATAAATTTTAATTAGTGGTGGAGTTAACTGATAAATAATGAAAATTAAAATGTCAGATAAAAGATATTAATAAGTTTATTATTTTAAGAGCCTATTTCTTTATAAATGGTTTTATCCTAATAATTATATCATAAGCTTCCTTGTAGTTTTTTGTGTTAATTAAATAATCAATGATAGTAAATTTATCAATATCTGTAGTATAATCAGTAAAATTATCATAATACCATATTGATTCTAGAGCTAACTTAGGGACAATATAGTGATTGAAAGAAGTTCTATTAAAAATCTTATCATTTTTCCTAAGCTTGAAATTATAATAAGATTTATTTCTTCTCCAAGTAATTAGAGTATTACGGATATTATTTTCTTTAATTTTCAATACATGGTCCATACCAGTAGATAAACGATTATCTATATATGTTGATAGTTTCTTAGAATTCAATTTTGCTAGTTTGCATTGCTTTACTTTATCTTTAAATTCTTTATGATTCAATTCATAATAATGTAAATCAAAATTACCAATTTTATAATTGGATAATTTATAACATAGTGAATTGATATTATATTCATTATTATCTATTAAATTACCTATAATATCGTAGATAGGATGATTCTTAATAGTAAAAAGAAAGTTGTACTTAAAATTGATAGAAAAATAAAGCATATAGTCATTTATATTCAATAAACCACAGATTGAATAAATAATGTTATATAATATTGTATTCTTATTAAATAACCAGTTCACCAGCTTTTTATTAATTGATTTAATGGCATCTAAATAAGGATTCATCCAATTTCTTGTTTTAGACAGCTTGAAATATAATAAAGGCAAATACATATTAAAATATGGGAGAATATAAGACTTGAATATCTGAACCTTCTCCTGTTCATTTAAGAAAAAACTGATCATACTAGTAAGTTTTATTATTGAGTCGATTTTTTCATTCAAAATAGTAAAACTTTCATTGACAATAATTCCCTTTTCATTAAAATAAATACCTAAATATTTATATTTCTCTACTCTTTGGATCAATTCATTATTATAGATTATATCATTAGAGCCGAATACACCAGACTTTCTAATATTTACATTAATACAATTATTATTACACCATTCTGATAATATAGCAAGTCTTTCATTCATCAAATCTATATTATTTGTAACCATAACTAAATTATCTGCATAGAATATAGCTTTAAAAAAGATATCAGGCTGGTTTAAAGATCGACATAAACCATTGACATATAAATTAAATAATATAGGGCTTAATATTGAACCTTGTAATAGGCCATTAGTTCTTTTAATATAACTTGTATATTTTCCATTTACTTTTATAGTAAACTTTCCTTCTAAAAATAAAGATTTTATAAGACATAAAGTTCTATAATCTACTATAAGATGTAGTTTTATCAATAATAATTCAATAATAACTGAATCATAGGCATTCTTAAAGTCAATAAATACATTTATCATATTATCATATAATAAATTGATATCATTTAAATATATTACTTGAGTCATAGCATTATAACCATTTCTAAAGCCAGTCTGTAAAGGATGTAATACAGAGTTGATAAATGTATTATTAAATAACTTAGCTTTTAATAATGACTCAAATAACCTTCTGAAAAATACAGTTAATGANTTGATAAATGTATTATTAAATAACTTAGCTTTTAATAATGACTCAAATAACCTTCTGAAAAATACAGTTAATGAAATGGGTCTATAATCAGATATATAGTTTGATTCCGAGTTTTTTGATATAGGGTGAATAACCGAAATATTCCATCTAATAGGAGTCCTTCCTTTGACATANTTTGATTCCGAGTTTTTTGATATAGGGTGAATAACCGAAATATTCCATCTAATAGGAGTCCTTCCTTTGACATAGCATAAATTGTATAAATCTCTCAAATGATCTATTAAAACACTATCAATTATATTTATCATAATTTCCTTAGTAATTTTATCAATACCTGATGTTTTATTATTCGGATATTTTTTAATAACATCAATCAATTCCATTTTATTACATAATAAATCATTACTAGTTGAAGAAATATCTTGAGAAAGTATATCAGATAATTGAAGCTTATAGTTATTGGTAAATAATTTATAAAGAAATATTATTGTTTGACATAGAAAGTTAACATCTCCATTAATATTATACTGTTCTATTTTATTTTGGATATTTAGTCTTTTTACTAATTTTAATTTCTGATAAATATTTATATCTAAAGAATCCAAACAATGATTTCTATTTGGATTCAATTTAACTTTAACAGTTTTTTTGAAACCTAATATAGTCTTTAAACTGTGATTAAACAAAGCCAATATCCACTTATCATATAAGTCTATATCGTTCAATATAACGTTATAAAGTTCATTTCTTTTCAAATTCTCAAAAGATAAATCTATATAATTCTTTAAAATATATCTCGTTGAATCATTGTCCATAAGATTCAAATTTGATTTCTTTATATAAATAAATTCAAACATTGATATATCTTTAATACTATTATTGGATGGTCCAAAAAACAAGGAATATAATCATAGTCAAACATATTATAGTACATACTTTTGATAAAAATATGGTCTAGTTTGTTATTTACATTGTCATTATTTTTTAATAACAAAGAATTTTCGGACATGTAACTTTTTAGGTATATTAATTTTTTGCAGTTTGAACTATTAAGTTCATTAATAGTATAATTGATATCACCTAATAAAATATCTGTTGAACCGAAACTATTAATTGCCTCAATAAAAGGGTTTAAATCCAAGCTCTTTCTCAAATAGACACCAGTTACTGATACATTATTTTGAAAAGTCACTTTAACATGGTGATGGTTTGATCGATCAATATGTTTTATAAATTGTCTTATTTCATCTTTAACTAAAACTAAGATACCTCCTAGACCTCTAGTAGAACTTTTCACTCTTTCCTCTAACTTTGAGCAGCATAAATAGAATCTTGATTCCTGATAATATTTCTCTACAGGAAACCAGTGCTCTGTAATAAAAAATAAGCAAATATTATTCATAGTCATATATTATTCTATTAATTTTAATTTAGAAGGATTTAAGCCATGAATATTCAAGGAATATATGTTAAGAAAATTAGCTTTTAAGAAAGTAGACCTTAAATTTATTAAATGAAAAAGTACTTATCATTCTTTAAAGAATATGCAAGCTCGATTTCATTATTTCTTAATTTTGAAAAGTTTTCAGAAGATTCATTTAAGATTGTAAGAATAGGATCCAAAGATCTGTGAACAGAAATATATTCTTTTATTCCAGACAACTTATAGATAAAGGACTTTGATTCAGAACCTTTAATAATAGCTTCAACAATCATATCTCCGATTAATAAATCTGTTTTCACCATACTATAAGAACCTAAATTTTTTCTAATAAATTCCATAAAGTCTCTCGTCGAATTAAATTTTAGACCATAAATATAAACATTGATATAATGATTCATATTTTCAGAAGGATTAAAAATATTATAATTATAATCGTGTGTCTTTAAAGTTCCAACATTTAAATTTGACATAGCTGAAGTATGAGGAACTAATAAATCATTATCCAACTTTCTTTTCTTTAATCTTTTAGTGATTTCTGTATCAGTTTGATTTGGGTATAAAATATGATTATATTTTCCAAAGTAATTGGAAGATATATTATTGATTAGGTTATCATAATCTTCATCGACTTTGATTACATGAATAACATAATTAACCAGACTATAACTCTTATTACATTTTCTACATCTGATCCTTCTTTTAGAATTAGAATCTTGGTCTAATCTGTAATTAATATCACAGGAGGAACATTTAGGGTTTTGCCTTAAGACTTTTAATTGCTGCCAAAATAAGAGAAAGTCATTTTCCATATCATTATAAGTAAGAATTTTTATTTAAAACAAATGGACTGATTGGGGGTATTTATACTTTTTTCAAAGTTATTCTTTTACAAAAACCCAAACCCGAAAAAAAAGAATTTAAATCAAAAATATTTTTTATTGTAAGAAGTTTGTTTGAGTTATTATATAATTCATACTTATAGTAGTAATATTTATATATGATTTAAATTATTAGTTGAATGAAAAATTATATAATATAAGCAAACTCAAGTATTATTGTGTAGTAAAATTATTCTCAAAATCTTTAAAGAATTCATCCAATTCAGAGTTAAGCTCGAGATCTGAGCTTATTTGTGGTGTAATAAAATCATTCATTAGTCATGTCAACTATAACATCATGTGGATAACCAATTAAGCTCATTCTAAGACGGAGTTGATGAATTAAATTATCATAATCTGAACTATATCCACTTGCATTTAAGAGCTCTAAACAAAGAAGATTAATATATAATTTTATATCTTCATATATGTTAGCGTTGTAAGGACTGATATAAAACTTTTCACTATTTATTATTACATGCTCCCTTACCATAATTACAGTATATGCACCTTCATCATTGGGTTTAAAAGAATAAGGCTTATCAAGTTCTTGTAAAGAGTTTGGATTTATACTATGAATTTAAAGGAAAATGTTTACGTAGGTAAATCTAAAGTATAAAAAATAAAATAAAAGTACCATCAATATCTCCTAGAATATCCCAAAATATTTTATCACTAGACATGATCATTATTTAATAATTGAGCCTTTATATAATTTTTCAAAAGAAATATAGAAAATGAAAAATTTAATGAAAATAAGTCTTCAAGTTGCAAGGTTTGCAGCATATTTTATCCCTCATATAAAAATATCTCTTTCTGTGAGAATGGCTATACTTACTAACAGGAAGCCGCAAATTAAGAGGGAGAACTGAATTAAGGAACTTCTTTCCCATATTCTTCTGNAGAGGGAGCACTGAATTAAGGAACTTCTTTCCCATATTCTTCTGTCATTTAAAGATATCTTAAATTTGTTTACTTTACTTCTACATATAGGGCACTTATTCTTATCTTTCCCAGAATCCAGTCAAGAATCAATACAAGAACTGTGATACTTATGACCACAAATTGTTTCAGAAACTTTAGAATCGGTTTTAAACTGGTCACAACAAATTGTGCAAGATTTCAGAATTTGAGACGGTTCTGGTACTTGTTGAGGTTCAGGATCTGTAAGGTTAATAACTTGATTTGAGATACTGGCAGACTGGAATTCAAAATTATCAAGATCCATATATTCATTGAAGTTGAAGCAGGAGAGAAAATCAAAGTCAATAATTTCTTTCATATCATTCTTGTTATTGGAGTTCATTTAAAAAGATTTAATAACTTAAGTAGCAATAGGGGATATTTATACATTTTGCATTGTAGAATAAAGTCCATAAATTAATAACTTAACTAAGCTTTAGAAAATTAAGAAAAATGATAATTATNGCAGGAGAGAAAATCAAAGTCAATAATTTCTTTCATATCATTCTTGTTATTGGAGTTCATTTAAAAAGATTTAATAACTTAAGTAGCAATAGGGGATATTTATACATTTTGCATTGTAGAATAAAGTCCATAAATTAATAACTTAACTAAGCTTTATAAAATTATCAAAACTTAGTTTGTAAAAAATCATTATACTAAGTATCCCCAATGTTTAATAATATTAATATATATTATATATTATATAATGTAAATAAAAAAGTAATCAAAAACCCAATATATAACAAAAAATAAATATTATTTTAAAACTCAACCAAACCGTACCTTCATAGTCCTAACTAGCCTCGTGCCCCTACCAGAAGGTAGAGGCTTGGACAATGCTTTAGCTAGGAATGACCTAGCATTACTGGACCCAATTAAGGGATAGGACCTAATGGTTTTAAGTTCCATTAAACTACTGGTTATAAGTACCAGTAACTAC
>NIPM01001605.1:0-16895 GCA_002738285.1 Holacanthella duospinosa
ATCACCTACTTTCAACTTTGAGTAATCATAACTCTATCAATATTTAAATATATCTATAATATTTTTAATGTTACAGATAAAGGCTGTATCTATCTACTATATGAGTAATGGCTTGCTTGAAGTCTTACTCATTCATGAATTACCATTTAAGTTCGAATTTCCCAAACACTGAATCACTTTTGACGGGCAGTGTATATGTCAGTGGTGTTTTTGGATCAATCAAATGAAGGGATATAATAAAGGCACCTCATCTTGTTGATATGCCTTAATTTTACCATTCAAACCCATATAACTATTCGATCATAGATCTAACAATTAATAATCGAACAAAACAGATTGAGATCAACAAATTTTTTCAGAATGGTCAAAGAATTGCATAAGCGCAAAAGACAACAAGTAGAAGTATTAATAACTAGAAAAGTAATCCCGTCTAAATAAAACAAATTAATCTAGTCCAAATTTCGAAGACAAGAAGCTTTAATAGATAAAGAAATCAAAGCAATTACTGATGTCCAATACAAAGATCCAATTCGAGCCTCTTTTTTCAAACTAATCTGTGAAGTGATGACGAAGCTAATTGCTGATGTTGGTAATGATAAATGGAATGAGAAATCTATAAGGTTTTACGTTCAAGACATTGAGAAAGTAGCCTTTAGCGATTTAGCCGAAGAAGACCAACAAAAACGTCGATTTTGCGGCAACGATTATCGATTGAAATGTCGCACCTTGAAAGCAAATTTAAAAAGTATGGATAATGAAGAATTGAAACGCTCAATTGCTAATGGTAAGATGGCACCTCAAAGATTGGTTCATTTAGATAATTATGCATTTTTGAGCCATGAAAAGAGAATCGAAATGAATTCTTATAGAAGGGAGGCTTTAAGAAGTATCACTATTCATTCTACGGATGCTCGTCCTAATTCTATTCCGAAATTTAAGAAGACAAAATCTGGTGAAGAGAATGTCTTTGATCATTTCGATGATTATCAGTTCCAATTCTCAGTTGAAACCTGATTTTTAAATATTGGATTTTTGCTAAACATTTATTCGATACTCTTATTTAGCAATTGAACAAAGTCAAAAACATCTTTGAAAGAATTGACAAACGGATAAGGAGCTACTCTAATACAATTAGGGCGTCTTAAATCCACTACTATAGCATCAGAAATTAAGTTATCCATAACTTTATCAATATCAATATTCTTAATCTCCAAACTTAATTGACAGCCTCTATTCTCGATCTCTTTCGGCGAAATAATACACACTTTATTTTGATCAACAGTTTCTTCAATCAAGGTCTGGAGATAAACAGCTAATCTCTTTTGTTTCTTAAAGAAGCGTTCCAATGCATCGGGTATATGATAAATCGACAGGGAAGAGTATAAGCATGCTAAGTTCAATATACTCGGATTTGATAATCTAAAACCATAAGCACCCGATTCCATTTCAAACTTATTATCCATTTCAAATCTATTTTCCTCCTTATGCGCCCACCAACCAATTTGTCTACAAAAATCAAGATCGGAGAATAGATGTACCTGATGAATTCTAATTTATTGTGATATTTTTCATGTACAAACAAGCCACCAATACCACCTGGTCCTGATGATAGATATTTATAAGTGCACCAAACTGCAAAATCGACATTCCAATCATGCAATTTCAATTGAACATTACCAACAGCATGAGCCAGATCAATACCAACCATACAACCCTAAACGAAAAATCAATACATAAATCTAGATATACTCTATTATGAGCCTTTTCAACGATTTTCTTTATCGGTAAAACTTGACCTGTATAATATTGTATGCCTGGTAACATCACTATAGCTATGGAGTCTCCTTCTCGTTCAATTGTATCAAGGATATATTGTTCGGATAAATAAGTATTATCAGGATCATCAAGCAAGATCAACTGATCCATACTATAACCATGAAATTTCAATTGTGAACACATCGCATACTATATCATTAATCGATTATTTAAGAGATGGAGTTATGTGGTACATAATCACTTGGGAATGCTTTCTTCTCGATTAATATTTTGTTTCTCTGTTGAGTTGGCTTATAGAAACTATTCATCAATAAATGTAAATTAGAAGTCAAGGTTGTCATGAGTGAGACTTCTGAATCGAGAGCACCTAAATAAAAACATATATTTAGAAAGGTTTTTGAAAAGATACCAATTATAGAAGCCATTAACGGTACGATTTTGTCTTCTACATTGAGCCATTTTCTGTTAAATTTATGATTATGATGGCCCAAAACTCCTCTACAACATTATTTTAAAATTATTTTACTTAGTACCCCATACTTCCAATTCTTCAGAGATTATTTCTTTAGTTTTAATAGGTTGCAATCCTAAGGAATTAGAGGCCATGTAAATGCATTTATCCTCATCTTTGCCTTCTAAATGATTTTAATTCGAGATGTTTGGATACTTTCAATGATGTCGGATTTGGTCGGTATTAAGTAATAGTTTTTAAATTCTTTTAAATCGTCATCCTCGTCCAATTTTAGAGCCGTAATCTCGTCGAGTATTGAAGTTTGGGCCAATGATTCAATTTCTTTGCTTATTTTTTGGTTCATAGAAGTATCCGGGTTTTTTCGTGGTATTTTGGTGTTGATAAAATTCATTCGTAATGTGGTTGGAGTTCTTCCCTTTATATGGAACAAAATTTTCTTACATAATTCTATTCTAATTAGTCGAGGAATTTTAATTTCTTGAATGCATAAAATAGTAAGAATGAAAATAAATTTAAGTATTTACTATCCATAAAATAACTCTTAGCTATATTTCTTGCTATTTTAGTTGCTTCCTTAACCTATTTTCACTATGATGCATTAATATTCTAGAATTATAACCGAGGCTTCAAAAATTTTGTGCCATATGGGGGTTTATTTTTGTTCAGAGTAGTCCCTTTTTGATTCTTTGCTTAACTCAACCAACTTTTTAATGAATCTAAATTATTCTCACTCTTGTTAAACTAATTATTTAATAAATAAAGTAGGAACTACTATGAACAAAAATAAAATGCCATATAAGGATGAAAAAATTCAGGGATTCTTGGCTATGATCGGGCGATAAAAAAGCGATGAATGAATGCATAAAACAAAGTGTGTACAAATAGTAAAGAATCAGTATAAACATAACAAAGAATAAGTATTGAAGAAGACAGCATTGGAGGTGAGGACTAATTTTTACCCCCTGTTAAAAAAAATTTTAACCCTTGCAATTTACGTAATGAGAATAAAGAACGAAGAATTACAGGGTTGTGCAAGTTTATATACCCACGTGTGCAATTTTATATACCCATTAAATAAATTTTCTACTTTTAACTAACTTCAGCCTTGAAATTGTAACGATTCATCCGATGGACTAATTGTTAACCAAACAAGTCCAAAAAATTCTCCTTTATCCCTTAACTTATTTAGTGATGATCATTTGTTGATATAAACAAATGGGAATATACCTGACAGGTATAAGTAAGGCTATTTTTCTTTTATAATTACACCATTATTTTTACTACTTTTACTTCCCCTGAAAAATCCTACAGAAATGGTCTGAAAAAAGAGAAAGACAATCTCTAAAGAGATTTATGACCTTGTAGCCATAATGATACAGGCCGAGGATTATAAAATAAAAAATATAGCGAATATCTTACAGCTTGATGGAAAGACTGTAAGTACTATTATCAAAAAGATTGAAAATGGGGAAGCTTTTGTCTCTGCAGGTGACAAAAGAAAAGCAACTTGTGTCCAAAGAAACGCAATCTTTTCTCTTGTTGACCAGGCTATATTCAAATCAGTTTCTTGCAATAACTCATATATTCAAGATGAGGTAAAAGAAATTGTTCAAAGCCAGCATCAGACTCTGATTTCGAGATCTACCGTGTCTAGAAAGCTAAAAAGCATGAAAATAACTCCAAAGAGATTAACAATTGTGCCTGAGGAACGAAACACAGTTGAGAGATTGAATGCTAGAGGTATTTATGCAACCGAAATGGGAAGATTCTCAGACGAAAATTTCGTTTTTCTAGATGAAACAGGCTTTAATCTGCACACAAGAAGAAAATATGGATATTCTCTTGAGAACACAAAGGCCTATACACTGTTCCAGCTAATAGGAACATCAATAAGAGTCTGATGTGTGCTACCAATATTTATGGAGTTGTTGCGTATGAATACAGGGTGGGTACATTTAAATCAGCGTCTTTTATTGAATTTATCCGCAACAAGTTGGTCCCTTACTTCGCATCCCATTCTAGTTCTATTCTTGTGATGGATAATGCTGCGATCCACAAATCTTCCGAGGTTTTGAGTGTATTACCAGAAAACAACATTGTTTTTAAATTTCTGGTTCCATATTCGCCAGAGTTGAATCAGATAGAAGAGTTTTTTTCTATGCTCAAGACGAAATATTATAGTTTGAGAATTGTTAATCTCGAACACACAATTAAAGAATTGTTAGATCTAGTTCTATCATCAGAAAACAATTATTCGAGTCAATGTGAGGGATTTTATAGGAACATGAGAGAATGGCTGGAAAGAGCTAGAAGGAGAGAGAATTTCATTTAATATTAAATTTTCTTCAATATATTTTTGTTATCATTCGCTTTTATCAAAAATACTTGACAAGTATATAAATCTGTACAGATGGGTATATAAACTTGCACAACCCTGTATTAAGAAAATATAAAATAAAAAGGTGGAAACAATGATGTATATAAAGTATTCACATCCTGTTATAATTATGAAAGATTTAAAAAACGTGAAATGCTCAAAAAAAGCATGTAGAAAACGGCAACCACTAACAAGAAGTGGTTTAATTTATAATAACAAAAGGATATAACAACTATTTTAGCTTAAAAATAAGCTTATTATATTCTTTTATTTTATTTTTCATTCTTCGAAATTAATTGCAAGGTTAAAAGTTTTTTTCGACAGGGGGTAAAAATTAGTCCTTTTAACCGACAGCAATTTAATCATAATAAATAATTACTTACAATATCTATCTGATTTCACCTTCGACCTTCTATTTAAAAGTTCTTCTGATAATTTACCAGCTTTTTTAGCTTCCTCAATTTCTTTAGCAGATTTAGTCGAAACAGTATGTCTATTTCTACCCCAAGTTTGATATTTTTTAACTAATTCTAATTCCAATTGCTTCACATCAACAGCATAAAGTTCATCACTTATTTCAGTCGATTTTTGATTAGCTAAACATTGCTTTTTTTGTATCAGATGTTTAGTCAAATTCTGATATTTCACTTGAAATTTACATTCTTCCACACTTTCTTCTGATACGCATTTAATCATGAGCTCAGGTTCAAATTTGATGCTGAGATATTTACCATGTACATTTTTAAATCCTACATGGCCATCTATGACTTCCGGATACCATTGTTCTTGCATTCCCATAGCCTTACTAGAGATGTCAAGATTACCATCTTTATCACTAGATAAATAGGTCCCATAGATTGTTTGAAAATAATAATGACTAGTACCAGACACTTTTACGGCCACTAAAACTTGTTGGGCTTGATATGGCTCACTTTCTTTAATTTCAGTGAAAAAATGATTGATTTCGATAGAGATCCCTTCATCTTCTAGTATTCGCAGATTGTATAACTTATTTGGAGTATAATATTCTATGTATATTGGACCGATTAAATCATCAATGTTCTTTACTTTTGACCAACCTAAAAAGAATTAAAAAGTAGGATACCTTCTTTCAGTTCTGTTTGTCGTCGTTTGATTTCTTCTTCTTCAGATACCTTAACTTTCCTTCCAAAAATCAAGCTTTTAGGTATTACTTCTTCTTTTTATCGCATTTGAATGAGAGCTTTGTTCTCTTGCCTGTTGACATGAAATTTGCAAAAAATTTGTTTTCTCGATTTTATACAACTTAACAAAGCCTAATGAAAAATAGGGCTATAATATTAGGAACTAGCAACTCCGGTAACTTACCAAGAATAAGTTGTATTACCAGAAATAATTGTACGCGATGTATTGAAAAAGATTTGAATGGGATAGAACAGAAAGAAACCTGTTTAATTATACAACAGAACAATAAAACGTATCTTATAAATTGCCCAAAATCCTTTTATTGTATCATTTCTGATTATTTGATTATTTTATATAGTATCTTCTGTTCTTTATTGCACGAAATACAGCATTAATAATATAGACTCTGTGATACTTCCTAATGATAATATTGAAAGTATACTCGGTTTAGATGATCTAAGACAATGGTGTGTTACAACTAAAAGAGAGGAAAAAAATATACCAGTTTATTTATCATCGAAATTATATCAATTGGTCCAATTGACCTTTCCTTATTTAGTAGATACGAAAAAAGCTACTGGTTCCTAAATATTTTTGATTTTTAGGTGGAGGAGATATAGCAGCTCTCGAACTGATAATTGTAGATGATAAACTAGATGGGCCGTTTTGCTTACAAGAAAGTAATATTTAATTTTAATAAATTGATAGATAGAATGAAATTAGATAACATAGAATACATAAAAGAATTTACAACCTTACAAGGCCCTTTAGTATTTATTGACCTATTGAATTGTTTTTCCTTATTTCTAATTCGTTCATAGCTTCTTCGCCATACCAAGATCTCAATTCACTATCTACAGGTTCACATACCAAAGTTGTTTTTGGCATAGATCATGATTTTGACTCTGGAAAAATAGAAGGATTATGGTCTAATGAGTTGATATTAGGATACGACGGGATGTGTATTGGTTTTTGAGCGAAATAAAAAATATTAGAGATAGTATTTATCATTTTGAAAGATTTTGCATTTTTAATATAGTATTAAAGATATTTATCAATTATTAGATTCCAAAAGATAATTGTATGGAACTCAGGTGTATTGATTTTGTAAAAATAGCAAGCAACAACTTGGATAACCAATATAAATGAATAAACCAACAATATTTATAGATAGTTTTTAAACCAAGTTCATACACATATTTTACTAGCATCCTTCAAAACATATTCGAAACAAAAAGAGTTAATTTTGGGATTATCATGATTCAAATGAAATCGACAAATTAAGAGATAATAGGTAAGTATATAATTATTCAGCATAGGGGTTTACCAAGTATATAACATAAGCTGAACAGTGATGGGAAGAATCAATGTTTTTTCATTCAATGAAACTTCATTGAATTTTGTGTAATTTAATCGATTGCTCAATAAATATAGAGTAAATGCTAGTGAAATTTAATATAATTGGATGTATTCAGATCGTTATGCATTTTTTGATACATTCATAAAAATAAATATGAAAGTCAAAAATATCGATCAAAATTCAAGTGGACCGAGTTGAAACTTTTCGAGAGATAAGGACATAAAATTTGGCATATAAAAAGCTCTAATCATGCATAATATTTTGGGATAAATAGTTTTATTAACAAAGAAGCTCGTTTTCTTTATATTTAGGTTCAAAGTCCAGTAATTAAATTGGCAATGAACCAAATCGTAGCCTTCAAACTCAGATGACACATCCATTGCACAATCTTCCTCCAATGGCTTAAAGCTTCCAACTTTATTGGAATTAGACTCTTTAGCATCTTTGGATGTTTTATTCAACGCTCTATTATTGAAGGAAATGTGACATTTTTCAAAAGATAATCTGTTTCTTTTGATTGAATGAAGTAAACTTGTTAAAAGATCTCTCTACGGAAGCAGTAGTAGGATGTATGCTAAGAATTTCAACAGCTACTTTGGCTAATTGCGACTTTAAAAAACAATCTCTCCACCAATGAATAGGATCATTCTTCTTAATTTTTTCTAACACCCAATCTCTTGAGAATACGCCTTTGGTATCATTGTATTGTGCTAATTCGTCCATTGCTGTAAATGGAATAGAAGGAAATCTCCTTTTCACTTTGTTCTCTATAAGCTCGGTTGCAATTACTGCTTCTTCAAAAGATAAATGTTCTCCTTTATATTTAGGATCAAGTAAATAAGCAGCAAGATGAATAGGCTTAATAAGCATCTCCTTTCTGGCTAAGAACATGCTAAGAATTTTTTCGTATATATCTAGATCTATAGTACTTTTATTTTGTAAATCCTTTATAAAACATAATGAAAGACCTCACTTATACGCATATTATCAGATTGTAAATATAAGACACCATCCGCTATTGGCTTCAAAATTATTATCAGAGAAGCCACCTTGCACCAAAAATATATATCTTTCACAATAACATCAAGTTTGAACAAGGTTGCCTTTTTAGCAGCTAAATGCTTGATGATTTGACGAGAGTTATACAATCTATTAAGACAATAATAAATAGAAGCCCATCGTGTCTTACTTGGCATGAATAAAGTTAATGGAGATGTATTTTGGTGATCTTCAGTTTCCGCAATCTCTTCATAGGTAGTAAATTCCAAGCTATTTAGGAACTCTATATCCACCAGGGATTCTGTATCATCGTCATTCATTATAGTAACTCCAGGTAAAGATGAGGATGTTTGAGATTGAGTGTCAGAAGCATTACTGGATGGTGCGATCTTTTTATTATAAGCATTGTTTAATAATTGAGTGTATTTGATATTGTGAATAACTTTCTTAGCATCTTCAATCCTAGTATTGAAAGTTCTAATATTACACATATCTGTAAAAAGCAAATGTGCGCTACAATTCAGAATTTATACTTATCTTTAATAACTTGAGCTGCTGCTATATAACTCCCACCATTATCCGATATAAAACTCCCAACTTTTTCATCACCAATATCTTTAATAACGGTTTCAATTTTGGTGGCTATATTATATTCAGTAATTTGTCTATTACCACCTACTAAAACGCTTTTATACAAAAGCGGCAATGGTTTTGTAATGATGACGTTAATTATACCCTCATTTGTCCAACTGTCCATTAAAATTCCTACTGTATCAGCGTCTTTTCTTTTTTCCAATACAGTTTTATAGGAATCACTATAATAAGTGTTTAATAAACTATTTAATAGCTTTTTTCTATAAATAAGTTGACTTTAAAGCTTTAACAAACTCTATAAAATATGGATCTTCTGTGGTTGAAAGCGCTATACCAGAATTGTACATCCATTTACTTTGAAGGTCTCAATATGAGCTTGATTTCTTTCATTGTTAAAATCTAAATACTTGGTTATCAAGCTTTGTTAATTATTGATTGAAGTAGAAAGACTTTGTACTTGAGAGATTGATTCTAAATCATCATTAAATTCTTTGATTAAATCAGCATTTGATGTTAAATCTACAGTAGAATTTGTTGAATCAGTCATATTCAATCTATTATTGTTTTTCTTGTTCCCTAATTGTTAAATTATTTAATTACTTTTATCAGCCAAACCCTTTACAAGTTGAATGTGCTTTTTCAATCTTGTAATTAAAGGTGCTCTTAAGTGGATACATTTGGCTCTTACCTTACGATTATCTATGACTTTTATCCATTCAACGCTTATTGGCTTTTTTCCTCCTGCCATTGATTTGGAAAATTTTCAAGTCAATGGGTTGAAATTCAACTCAACCAATTTTAGCAGTAAATTACAAAACATCATAGTATGAAAAAAATAGGTTTAGATGGTGTGTTATAAAGATCCCAAATCGATATAATGTCTTTTTATTAAGTTTTTAATGAAATTTCATGTTCCATCACTGAGCTCGAATCAATCTAGACTTTATAATTAGCAACCGAAAGGTGTAATAAATTGGAAGGAAATTTTTGAAAACAGAATATTTTGGTTGAGAAAATGAGGAAATTCTTGAAGAAAATGTATTATTATGGTTGAAAAGTTTTAATAATTATGCAAAAAGCTATTTTGGTTGATAAAAATAAAAAAATTTGCTTCAATTAGTAACGCCGATCCGTAAAAGTCAGGAGATTTCTTGAAATGCAAGAACTAGCAGACTTGTTATTGATAGAGATATTAAAGAAGCTAAGCCCTATAGATATTAAAGAATTCCAACAAATATCGAAATACATCCCGCCATTAACAGGCCCTTATTTGTGGAATAGGTTAACGAAGAATGATGTGCCCGAGAAGCTGCTTCTAAAATATGGTAGACATGTTAAGACCATTGAAGAGGAAGGTTTCGAAGATAGTAAATTTGACTATTTAAAATTGGGCCATTATTGTAAGAATGTAAATCTTATTGAAGGCACGGAAATCGATTTTGAGGATTTTGGCCCTCAAGATAATGAAGAGGATTTCTTTCATTTCTTCTTCGTTTTAGGCGGCGACTCGGATGATGACACCGATATCATGGAGGGCGGGGGTCGTGATAATCCTATTGTGTTAGATTCAGATGAAGAAATAATGGATGCAGAGGTTCAGAATGAAGCTGAAATAGAAAATGCAACAACTAGTTCTTATTCGGAAGAAAGAGATAGAACAGTTAAGTATATTGAAGATATGTTTAATGATGCTACTGCTTTTGGATTCGTAAAACAGTACCCAAATATCAAAATCGACTCGTTTCTCTTTAATGAAGATTTCAGTTTCATTAGAAACGAGGCTTTATCATGCTTGAAATTCAAAAGAGTTCGTGTATCTTACATAGTTATTGATAATATCACTTTATTGGATCATGTCAAAGGATTGGAATCAGTTGAATTTTGTGCTTCGTTATCTTGGGTTTATCCTAATCTTATAAAGCTTGAAAATTCATATAGAATTGAAGAATTGTATTTTGTAGATCACTGGGGCGCGGAAACTGACATAGCCAACGTCGGTGAACTAGGATTGTCTAAGTTCCCGAAATTAAAGAGATTAGTTATTGAAGGTAATTTGTTACAAAACACGTTTCATATCTTCTCTCATGAATCTAAATTTGTAAATTTGAGAACTCTAGTTCTGTATAATATGGATTCGAAAACGAAAGCTATAATCTTTAATAATTGTCCTAATTTGAGGAAATTGAGTTATAGATGTCCTTACATTGCTCCAGATATGAATTTACTTACTGCCACGCCGAAGAAGTTAAAAAGATTGGCGTTTGATAAATACAACCGACAGAAAATTGTTCCTAATCTCTACCCTTGTCTGAGTCATATTCAAATTGGGTCGAATAAATTGATGTTAGCACCTAAACAATTCCCCAGCCTAAAAACTGTTTCTATTGGATTCGATAATAAGTTTTCTTATCCTTCTCCTAATAAAGATGTCCAGAATTTGTTCATTTATGGCTTCAAATTAGATTGGATTAACGAATTAGATTTGGATAAATTAATGAAAGCCTATCCAAGTCTAACTTATCTAGCGTATAAGGTATGGAACGAATTACCTCACGATCTCATCGTTCTGAATAATAAGTTTAATTTAGTAAAAAAGAACTTGCCTAAAAGATTTACGATTAATGCTTTTCTAAAGAAAAACTATTCATTTAAGAAAGGATCTAATAACGAATTTTTGAAAAAGGATTTAGCTAGTTATTTTAAGCGTAGTTTAGAGTATCCTGAAGTCGATTTCTTTCTTGTTGGTTCGCATTGATCTTTGCTTTTGTAGTTGAAGTTTCGCAATTTTTATATTAAATTTGACTAAAAATAAATTATATTACTTCTATGAGCATCTACAGTATCTCAAAAAAAATGGGACAACCATATTTTATATGATTGTGAAGCCATATTATCTTTTATACAAATAACAGAAAAATTATTATATTTATATAAAATATCTTAATTATATTATACGATTTTTTTTCAAAAATTATCAATTATAATAGAATGACCAACAAAATAATTTATTGGGTGTTACACAAAAAATGGGACAAAATATCCCTATTACTTTGAATATCTTCAATTTACTTTCACAACTTCAAAAACACGTTTAGACATCGATTTTATCAAATTATTTATAAAATCGGCTAAAAAATTGTTCTAAATCAATTGTAATTATGTTTCTAGCTCCTTTATGTTGACGAAGCTTCTTCCATTGGGTTGCTTTTTCATGAAAGACCAAATATATTCGATGGGGTTCAAATCGGGACTCTAGCTGAGCCAAACCAGAGTCTCGATTGATTTCTCGCCTAAATATTCTCTTAATACCTTCGATGTATGTTTGGATCATTGTCATGCTGAAACACGTAGTCAACAAGGCCAATTTTAGCAGCAGATTCTTTTAAATTATTAACTAATATGCGTAAATATTGATATCTACACATATTTCCTTGAATGAATACCAGATTTTCTACATCACAAGCAGAGAAACATTCCTAAACATTCAACCCACATCTGCCAAACTTGGCGGTTGTTTCTACATACCTAGGATTAAGCCCGTTTTTCGGTTCACGCCAAACGTATATTCTCCCATCTGAACTATAAAGATTAAATTTGCATTCGTCAGAAAAAATGATGTTTTCCCAATATGAATCCGGCATAAATATCCACTTATCACACAATTCCTTCATTTTTTCTATATTTTTCAATGACATTAGAGGCTTTCTTATTGGACAATAAGCATATAAATTTTGACTATTTAAACACCTAATAGTTTGATCCGAAACCTTTTTGTTTTTTCTCTTCAAATAAAATGTTCAACCTTGGCGCACTGATAGTCGGATTTTCTTTATGAATTTCGAGGACAGTATTAATATGCTCATCATTGAGTGTATAAGGTCTACCAGAGCCTCTTTTCCTTTAAATTGTACCTTTTTGGTTATATTTTATTATAGATCGATTTACTGTAGAACGTGCTATTGATGTCATTTGCCCTATTCTTCTAATTGTAAATCCTTGTTCCTGCAAAGACAATTTTTCCAAATTCGAATTCGTTTACTTGTACCATTTTAATTTATTTTTTAGAAATTTATTTTACTTCTTTATTAAAAAATTATTATATTGCGATTATTTTGTCCCGTTTTTTGTGTAACACAGAAAAAATTCACTTATCAATTACATAATATTTTATTTTTGATAGGAGAATAAAATTATATAACAAAATAAAGATCTAAAAAACACCTTTATTAGTGTATTAGGTTTTTTATTAAAAGCTGATTTAATTCAATAGTACAGAAAAATATGGCACAAAATTTTTGAAGCCTTGGTTATAATTCTAGAATATTAATGCATCACAGTGAAAATAGGTTGAGGAAGCAACTAAAATAGCAAGAATTATAACACTTATTTTATGGATAGTAAATACTTAAATTTATTTTCATTCTTACTATTTTATTCATTCAAGAAACTAAAGTTCCTCGACCAATTAGAATAGAATTATATTTCAAAAATTTTGTCCCATATAGTTGTCTCATTTTTTTGTGAGACACTGTATATTTGGCACAATATTTTTGAAACATAATTTTATTCTAATTGGTCGAGTAATTTTAGTTTCTTGAATGAATAAAATAGTAAGAATGAAAATAAATTCAAGTATTTACTATCCATAAAATATCTCTTAGCTATATTTCTTGCCATTTTAATTGCTTCCTCAACTTATTTTCACTATGATGCACTAATATTCTAGAACTATAACCGAGGCTTCAAAAATTTTGTCCCATTTGGAAGAAAATTTTTGAAGGAATTATAATGTATTTGGTTGATAAAATGAGTAAATTCTTGATGAATTATGGTTGATAAGTTTTAATATTTTGGTTGATAAAAATGAAAATTTTCTATATATATTTCAACCAAATGATATTTAAATATTTTATTTCCAACTATTTCAACCAAAAAATTATGTTTTCAAAAATTTCCTTCCATTTCATTTTTAAAACTCTATCTCTATTAATGTCGAGATTTCTAGCCTTTCCTATGACTGTTTTTGATGAGTCATAGGAGAATTGACAAAATAAGTTTAAAAGTAGATCATTAAATTTATTTATAATTTATTTCTTCATATGGACCTTACCATGACGTCTCAAATTAGAAACAACCGAAAATTGTCTACCACAACCAAAGACTTGACATTTAAAAGGTTTCTCGCCAGTGTGCGAGTAACTATGAGTAGTTAAGGAAGACGGTCTCGAGAAGCCTTTGCCGCAAATAGTGCACTGATACCTCTTATTAGAATTAGATATATTTTTCGAATTAAACGTAGTCATCATCCCCAGCTTCATATTCTTATAATAGTTCGACTGGGTTTCCATGAAGTAGTTATTATTATATTGGTAATCTTGCATTGTGTTTTTGAGAAAGATCGTCTCTGGAGTAGATATTTGGCTACTGGAATTGGACGATCCTTGTTCAATAGGCGGAAGTTGTAGTAATTTGTCATTATTATTAAAAGAAGGCAGCGGAGAGTACGGATTACAATTGGTCTGATTAGAATCGTCAATGGAGGACACGAAATGACCGGAATAATCATCAGTAAATTGGGGGTTTGAGAACAATAAGTTGTAATCATTCTTGATCTCGTTTTTCAAGTAAAAATCATTGTTGCTTAGTAATGGGTCCATTTAGTTTAGTGGATTTCTTGATGTTTTTACCCTCTATTTATAGTGATGTGTTTATTTGTTTCTTTTCAAATTAAGAAAAAAGATCAACAGAGCTAAAAGAGCGAATAAAATATATAATTTGGCAAAAGAGCAACAAACCAGGAAATTAATAACATCCCAGATAGCGTCTATAATTTTATATGTGAGTTCAAGGCTTTTAAGTCGATTGTTTGGCTTTTTTATGTACTATTTCTTTTTTGGTTAGCCTCCTTTAATTTTACTTATTTGAATTGAATATAAACAGCAAGTACAAAAATGAAATAATACCTATTGTAGCCTATTAAATATTACCCGATTTTAACTTTATGCATTTATTTTCGGAGAAATCATGCCCAAAATTACGTCAATTTAGCTTCAATGTTTGTGCAGAACCATTATATTGAACCAAATATTTACGGGTCACTATCGTGTTTTTAGTAAAGGGGCTTACTTTATTATATTAATTGTCAAATATAGAATAGTATTATTTTAGCATAACTTCCAAATAGAGAATCAAGCACCAATTCCAAAAATAATACCGCGTTTTTCTCAAAATATAAACTCCTTTCAATAGAATTTAAAGTTTCAGCAAAGAATTGTGATTGCCAAACAATTTATCAACAAAGGGCTCATCAGATAAATTAATGTAAAACACATCTGGGGAGTCAAATCCATTAAATTTTGATGATAAAGACAAAGTATAATCCCCCATATTAGGAGCATAGATCCAATCACCAAAGTTTAATTCTGGTAATTCCACATTATCTTGAATAAAATCATCAGGCTCGCAGCTATAACCCCATAGCTTCGATAAATACATTTTATCTGACTGATTTGATAAATATGGTCTCCCACCTTTCATCAATACTATTGGATTTAATTTTATGTTGCAATATTTGGTCACATAAAGACTTCCATGGATTCCATCATTTAAGAAATAATGTTTTTTTACTATATCAATTTCAAGCCCTTCATCTTCAGTTTCATTATGTATGGTTTTGGATAATAATACTTGTAAAGCAATAGAGAAGGCTGAATTAACAAAATATCTCCCAGGTTCTGAAATAAAGCTGTAATTTCTAGATGAAAAATATTTTTTAATCGAAGTCTTGATTTGTTGGCTACACTTTAGAAATAATTCATTATTACTGAATCCAGGAAATCCTCCACCAATATCTATAAACCATAATTTTAATCCATATTGTTCTTCGGCTAGCTTCACGATTTCACTTGTTTGTTTTAAAGCAAACTTGAATGCATGAGGATCGTAGCAACCAGAACCTACATGAAAGCTTAATCCAATACAATTCATATCATTATCAACTATATATTCTAATAATTTTGGTATTTTGGTTGGTGGACAACCAAATTTCTTACTTAATTGAAATTTGGCTTTAGAGTCATCGATTTTCAATCTTATTACGATCTCACTCTCCTTATAATGCTTTTCAAGCTTCTTTAATTCCTCTAAAGAATCTACTACAAGTTTCTTAATGTTCACCTCTTTATAATATCTTAAATCAAATAGGGATTTTACCGGATTAGCAATGATAATATTATTAGGGGAAACACCTAAATCAATACATTCTTTACTTTCTAAATAATTACTACAATCAAAACCACAACCAAGTTCCATCAATAACAATACAACTTTCTTATCACTATTACATTTATAAGCATAAAATGGTTTAATTTCTGATAATTGGGTTTTCATTAGCTTAAATTGATTATAAATATGACTTAAGTCGCATAAATAGATAGAGTTGTTTCCAATGTGTTCTTTGGCTAGATAGTATAGCTTCTCTTTTATCTTGTCTTTCATGAATTTCTTAAGCTTATATGTGGTGTGAAAGTTTAATCTTAAATCAATCGGAAAGTTTAATCTTAGATCAATCGGAAATTTTGTCTTGATGTTAAAAGGGTTTATTAAATAAAAAGAAAACAGAGATATCAAGTTAACGGTTTAACTCAAGGAATTCTTTTAGGAATATCTCTTCATATGGGACAAAATTTTTGAAACATAATTCTATTCTAATTGGTCGAGGAGTTTTAGTTTCTTGAATGCATAAAATAGTAAAAATGAAAATAAATTTATGTATTTATTATCCATAAAATAACTCTTAGCTATATTTCTTGCTATTTTAGTTGCTTCCTCAACCTATTTTCACTATGATGCACTAATATTCTAGAACTATAACCGAGGCTTCAAAGATTTTGTGCCATATGGGACAAAATTTTTGAAACATAATTATATTCTAATTAGTCGAGGAATTTTAGCTTCTTGGATGAATAAAATAGTAAATAAATTTATGTATTTATCAACTTTACTATCCATAAAATATCTCTTAGCTATATTTCTTGCCATTTTAGTTGCTTCCTCATCCTATTTTCACTATGATGCACTAATATGGGATAAAATTTTTGAAGCCTCGGTTATAATTCTAGAATATTAATGCATCATAGTGAAAATAGGTTGAG
>NIPM01001606.1:0-16894 GCA_002738285.1 Holacanthella duospinosa
GATACCAAACTACTGTATGTCCAAATAGTATCACTAAAAAATGTTCAAATAGTGATACTATTTTGGAGTTTTCTGGTAATAAGTAAAATGGGGACTATGAACGAAAATAAAGAGTCATCTTTGTTTCTTGATTTTGGGTTGAATAAGAAGTTTGGGCCTGTTAAGGCTCTACTACTTTTCTTCATAAGTTTCCTATGGTGAAAGTTGGTCAGAATAGAAGCGTTGAATTCATTCGTTAATTATTTACTAAGTTGAGTATTTATATGCAATCTAATACCCAGTTTATTTGTAACGAAGGATGTCCCTCTTGGAATCTATCTAGTAAACAAAAAACATTTATTCGAAATATTGGAACGTGCCTCCTCCACCATAATGTTGTTCCCCATTTTTGAAGAACTTTGTGATCAACTCCAACTTTTTGCTCTTGCGATTGAAGCGAACACCACAATCCATGTCCTCGCTAGTGATACGTTCATAGGCATCGAAATGTTCCGATATCGAGCCTTCATCTTTCAATTGAATGTCCGAGTGAAACTTCATTCCTTCGCCTATTGGATAGGCTTGGCAAGAGCCGGTTTCTGGGAATTGGTCAAGTTGTCTCTTAATCAGGGAAGGTATGCTGAGGGTGAAAGATGCTAACATTATAATAAAGGAATTCATTTTATTTGAGTCTTATGATTTCTGCTTTTTATATAAATTTCAATAGCGCCACTATCAAAGCCACATAGAAATATCTAAACTTTATTTTATAAAAGCGTAACGAAGGGTTCCTCCTCCTCCATAATGATCCGAACCATCCTTATAAAATGAGGTCGTCAATTCCAATTCTTTGGCTCGAGAATTGGAATAACATGTACAATTCATTCTTTTGGTGGTGATCCTCTCATACGATTCTATGTTCCCTCTAATCTTCGAGCCGCCATTAAGCGTAATCTCAACGTTGAATTTCATTTGTTTTCTTGGCTGCACTTTTGGACCTTATAAAAAACGCCACAAAAGCCACCTTTTTAAAAATGGCTATTTAATAATAGTGTCATTTAATAACTTCTATTTTAAATGTAAGTACAAAAGACAAAGTAACGGTGTAAAGGAGAACCTATCAACTATAAATACACTAAAACTTAATTAAATACTTTCATCCTCATAATTACCAAGCATTGGTAAGAAAAGCATGAGAAGAAGCTATTCGGTGTTAAATAACTAGGGCGAAATTCGGGCTTGAGAAAAAAGATAAATTCCAATTCGAACAAAGTCGGCTCATCGAACAATTCTGGTAACAGAAAGGCTGATTCCAGTAAAACGGATCTCCCAATTCCTCAGGGAATAACATGGGAATGGTAGAAAAAGCTATTAAATGGTAACTTCAATGGAAAATCCAATGCCTCTGATAATGTAAATGTTGGAATGCTTTTAGGCAAATGCAAATGCAAATGCAAATTCATCAGCTTCTTCGAATTCCAATATAGGGCACTTTAATAAGTCCCCAATAATTGGTTGATTAAAAATTAGTTGAATTAAGCAAAAAATCTTTAAGGGAATAAAGTGCCTTATCAGCTTCGTCGAATACTAACACATCAGCTAATGCTCATTCAAATTCAAATACAAATGCATCCAGCTTAAGTGTATCTTCTAAATCCAGTTTAGAAATGAATATAAGACATCACCTTTTGGGGCAGTTGTACGTCGAGAAATTATAACTGTACTGGGAATTTTGAAACAAAATAAGTCAAGCCCGTTTAAATCCGGTGGTATGAGTGTCAAAGGTGACTCAAATGAGTAAATGAGTTTTCATGATTGAGTATGGAAATAACTTTTTTAAAACAAATGAAAAAAAGTAAACATTTTAAAAATTCTTTACCTTGACCCATTAAACTCCATATACAGTGCGCGAAGATAGATGCAGTAACAACTTTTAATTTTAACCTAAAAAATAATATTCAAAAAATGGGTTATTAAATTGGAAATGCTTAAATAAATATGTTTTTAGAAATAATATTATTAAAATTTAGTAAAGTTGCCTAAAAAATTAAGATAATTGAAAGTTTTAGATCTGAAACAGCGAAAGATAGGCGCAATAAAAGTTTTATTAAATTTTCTATATATTAGTATGTTTTAAACAACTAAAACATACTAATATATATATATATATATTGGTTTATTATTATTTTGAAAATAATTTTACTATTATTATTAAACATTAAATAACGAATAATGGGGAAAGGAAAAAAGTTAACACAAGAAGAGATTGGACAAATTAATTTCTATAAGCAAGTAGGACTATCAAATAGAGAGATAGCTAGGAGAATTAAAAGAAGCGAGCATGTTCGAAATTATATTTCAGATCCAAAAAACTATAAAAAAAATAAGAGCTCAGGAAGGCCTCAAATTTTAAGCTCTAGAAATAAGCGTATAATTAGTAAAATAGCAAGTAATTCTACATTATCAACACCTAAAATTATGTCTGAAGCTGGTTTAACAGGTCATTTATGAATTATTCAAACATATGGGACAAAATTTTTGAAGCCTCGGTTATAATTCTTTCATATTAGTGATCATAGTGAAAATAGGGTGAGGAAGCAACTAAAATGGAAAGAAACATAGCTAAGAGATATTTTATGGATAGTAAAGTTGATAAATACATAAATTTATTTACTATTTTATTCATTCAAGAAACTAAAATTCCTCGACCAATTAGAATAGAATTATGTAAAAAAATTTTGTCCCATATGGAAGGAATCTCCAACTATTGTGAGAAAAAAATCAAAAGAAAACTACCATTGACACCAAAGCATAAAACTAAAAGATTAGAATTCTCAAAAAAACATATTTAGTGGACAAAAGAGTGGAGCAAAATTATATTTAGTGACGAAAAAAGTTCAATTTAGATGGTCCTGATGGATATAGTTATTATTTTCATGATTTGAGGAAAGAGGAAGGTCATTTTATCGAAGAGGCAAATGGGCAGCGGAAATCTAATGATTTGGGTTACAATAGGATATAATAATAAAAGTCAATTGGGTTTTTTGTGATTCTAAAATGAAAAGATATTCATATATAGATGTTCTCCAACAAAATATATTTAATAAAGGTGAAAATGTTGCTGGATCTGAGTGGGATTTTATGCAAGATAATGCTTGTGCCCATACTGCAAGTTTAGTTAAAAATTGGTTTTCAGAAAATAATATCAATGTTTTGGACTAGCCTTCCAGATCACCTGATTTAAATATTATTGAGAATATTTGAGGAGTGCTGGCAAGAGAATTTTATAGCAGTGGAAAGCAATATAATAACTTAGAAGACCTTAAAAATTCAATAATATCATGTTAGGAAAAAATCGATCAAAATTACATTCAAAATTTATATAAAAGTCTCCCAAATTGAATTTTTGAGACAATTAAAAATGTAGGTGACTCATCAGGTTACTAAAACTTTTTTATTTAAATTATATTAAAATTTTTTGTTAGTGAACTATCTTTTTTTCGCAGTTTCAGATCTAAAACTTTCAATTATCTTAATTTTCTAGGCAACTTTACTAAATTCTAATATTATTATTTCTAAAAACATATTTATTTAAGCATTTCCAATTTAATAACCCATTTTTTGAATATTATTTTTTAGGTTAAAATTAAAAGTTGTTACTGCATCTATCTTTTTTGCGCACTGTATGCAATAAAAGGAAGGTGTCCAATTTGCAGCATAAAATGTACCCTGAGCCACCCTGTACATGCAGTACCTTAGAAATGTCATAAAGCCAAGATCAAAAAGAGTTTGATAATCAAATGGGATTTTAAAGTCGGTCCAATAAGCCATTCATGCACCAAATTGGCAAGTGTGATGCATGAATCAATGTACTAAATTTTAGTAAGGAACTTCAAGAAAAGTATAAATGAAGCATCCAATATCCACAATAGAAAATGAAGTTCCAATTATTAGTCTTAACTCGCTTGATCGAGTCGCAGCAACGAAAAGTCGACGACATGTACAAAAGTTTATGGCAATTGCGACACGGCAGAAGAATCAATATCAACCCCAAACTGACTAGTTTGGCGCAAAAGCACGTGGCCGATTTGAATCGTTTCGGGGCGACCATCATCAACCAAGTATGCAACATGCACAGCTGGGGCGGCCGAGGCGTCCGTTGTTGCTACGATAAGAATCACCATAACAAGCAATGCATGATCCGTAAAGGCAGGCAGCTGATTGGCATCAACGAAAATGTGTTTGAAATTACCTTCAAGTCGACGGGCACGGGCTTCACCGGCAAAGAAGTGATGACGGCGTTTTACAACTCCATGGGCCATCGAGTGGTGATGCTAAATCAGGGCGTTTGGGCCGACTACACTTGGTCCAGTGTCGGCGCCGCTGCCAATGGCAATTATGCTTCGATGTGGTTTGTGGCTTCTCCTCGATTCGGCAGAAGAACGCAGAATGTCGACTTTCATCTCCTCAGCTTGCCTTCTAAGGTGTTTACCGAAAAGAGAAGAGGCAACATTTTCTCTGTCATTTAGATTAAATCTCATTTTCACTAAGTTTGCTTAAAACGACTCCTAATCTCGTTATAAGAAATACTTCTTTGATGAAATCATAAGTTATGAAAAGCGACTTTTCCATCATGATTAGTAATGAACATATTAGGGCGTTCCGCGCAAAGAGACTCTCGAATTTTGTTTAATTACGCCTTTAATAATACCATGACTTTTAAATTAATTTATATAGACTACAAGTTTTATTTATAAATAATTATATTTTGAATATTATCATGAATAGCTTGCAAATATTAAAACATTCAATTTCAGATAAAGAACAGCCGATTTTCATCAAATTTGGCGTAATCCTGGGACACAGTTCTGAGATAATTCATAAATAATTGGTTGAATCAGTTGGAAATAGTGCCTATAAACTAATTACAGTCAAACATTTAATTAATAAGCTTAAGAGAGGTTACAATGTGGTCGAAGATAACAGAGGAGGTGATACAAGTGATTTCTCGAAAAATGAAAATGTAATAGATGAAATTAAAGAATTTTTGACCCAAACTAGAACATGCTCTTGCCTCGAACTTCCCATGCAGTGAATTGTAGTAAAACAACAGTATTTCGATATTTAACAGAAGGTTTACAAATGAAAAAATTATCAAGTAAATGGATACCTCATTTTCTCACGAATGAACAAAGAGAACATAGGGTGTTAGCATGTAAAAACAATATACAACTCTTATCGAGACAAAATAACTTAATTAATCGAACTTTGGCAATAGATGAAACTTAGGTGTCTTTTTTATACATGCAACCCCAACGTGACCAGATTCGATCTTGGAGAAATAAAAATGAAGACTCACCTGAATTTGTACTTCAATCTAAATATGAAAGAAAGAGAATGCTAATATTAGCAATGGATTTTCAAGGTGATGCTTATTGAAAGCTCTGTGCTCCTAAAGAGATGTAACTTCAGATGTCTATAAAAACTTCCTAATTGAATTATTAGACAAATGGTTACATGATAAAAAATTTAAAGTACCTATAATATTATATGATAATTCTAGACCACATAAATCAAATCTTATAAAGCAGTATTTTATTGATGAAAATATTCGGGTTTGGGATCTTTCTCCCTATAGCCCTGATATTAGCTCATCTGATTTCAATTGTTTTGGGCAATTAAAGAGAAAGTTAAAGGAAAACATTTATGATGATTGGCGTGAACTAAAAATCCAGTTAGAAAGTGCAATTCAGGATTTAATGCTAAAGGTTTTATGAATTGTATCCTGAAGTTACCCGAAAGATGGATAAATGTAATAGATGCAGAAGGTTCGTATCTATAAACTTACTATTTTTCAACTTTAATCTTTTATAGTAAATTTGTTATTTAATTTTTTTCGAGTGTCTCTTTGCTCGAAACTCGCTAATATTTCATACAATAGAAGTAATAGTGAATTGCATGATTTGACAAGGAACTTTAAAAACACTGGAAAAGAATAGAAAACATGAATTTATTTGCATTAATTCAAAGCCAACAGAAAGTCGACATGTACAACAAATTATGGAGATTACGAGAACATCCACCCAAAACCGGTGAATTTGGCGCAAAAACACGTAGCAGATTTAAACTAGAGCGGATCCACGACAAACATGCACAGCTGGGGAGGTCAAATTGTCTACGACAAAAACCACTCCAACAAGAAGGGAAAGGGGCGGTTTTGGACGAAAATGTGTTTGAAATTACCTTCAAGTCGACAGGCTTCACCGGCAAAGAAGTGATGACGAACTCCATGGGCCATCGAGAAAGCAGGGCGTTTGGGCCGACTACACTTGGTCTGGGGCCTCATCAGCTAATGGCAATTATGCTTCGATGTGGTTTGTTGCTATCCCTAAGTTTGACTCAATGTCGATTTTCATATCTTAAGCTTGCAGAAAAAGTTTTTTTTAAAGAAAAAGAGATGAAATGTTTTCGGTTATTTATAAAGCTTTAACTTTTCTTTTAAAAATCAATGGTTTATAATAATAAATTGGTTATTTTGTCAGTGTATTAGTCAATAAAATAACTTGAAAATAATTTAATCAAAAATTCAATAACATATTGATGTTCTTTTAGTATTAACCATGCTTTATCCTAAGTTCTAATGTTATTCATGCAATTAATAAAAAATGATTAAGTTAATGCAATATAAAAATTATACATAGAAATGAAATTCATCTTATTTTCCTCCTTATTACAAGCACAACAGAACGAAATTTAGGCCTTATCAATGTCCATCAAGACAACGGGGCCTCGATTTACTGGGAAACAAGTCATAGATGCCTTTTGTAAATCCCAAAGCCACTCATGTTGAACCAAAGGAAATATAAATGGACTGGCATCGGTTTCTGGCTCTTATGCTTTTATTTTCTTCATCCGTTCTAAGGTTAGGAGTTTTAATCGTTAATGATTTGCATATTTGGTTTACCTATTAAAGAATTCACCGAATCTAGACATGGAGAACTTTTTTCCATTATTTAAATTATTTCATTTTATAAAATCGATTTTCTTCTCATAGCTCTTCTATTTTTGTTTCTAGAGCAATGGTTTTCAACCTTTTTAGGCTGTCCTGTATTAAAAACAAAATGCCAGGTTTCACCTTGTCAAGATCTTGATAGAATAATGTTTATAAAATCCATTTGATTCCATTTTTCAGACTAAAATAAAAACAAAGAAGAGTAAATTGGATCTTATAATTGTTTGTCTTAAAATCATGATGGTAATCCTTAGACCATAAGTTGAAGTTATAAGTAGCGCATTCAAAAAAAATATAAAGAGAAGGGTAGTCGAATTAAAATAATCCGAGTAGAAATACTATCTTTATTTAATTAACTATTCATTTTAATAATTGAAATTGTGAATGAAAATCTGAAAAAAATTCGACTTTAGTCTGAGTGCGAAACTACTCGTCTATTTTCTAAAAAGTATTTGTACAACATATAGTGATTCACAAAAATAGCCAAATGGGATCAAATGCACTTATTTCCACGCGCCCCAAATTAAATAAAATTCGAATGACGATTCCAACGGTTAAATCACTATTGAATATTCTATTCGACAATGTTGAAGCTGACAAGTTTCTGGTTGAAAAAAATGTGTTTTATAAAGAACTTCCATGTCCTAAATATTCAAGACTTATGAGGATAAATGTCGATAGGAAGTCATTTTGCTGCAGGAAAAGAAAGTGTAACGTTGAAATAAGCTATAGAAAACATACATTCTTTTTTGGAACTCGTTTAGAGAGTTCGGATATTCTTTATATGGGTTATCTTTGGCTGAATAAGTGTAGCCAGACGCAGATTATTGAACAAACAGGGCACTCAGGACATACGGTCACTACTTTTATGGCTCATTTCCGTGTTTTAGTCATATCTACATTAGAGCAAGTTGATCAAACTATTGGAGGTGAAGGAGTTGTGGTGGAAACTGATGAAACCAAACTAGGGAAGAGAAAGTACAATAGGGGCCATCGTGTTGACGACGTTTGGATAGTGGTTGGCGTCGAAAAAACGCCTGAAAGAAAGGTATTTCTAGTTTAGGTGCAAGATCGATCATCAGAAACATTACTTGGTATCATTAGAACACATGTGCTGCCTGGATCGGAAGTTCATACCAATATGTTCAGAGGATATTCTAGGATCTCAGCAGATTTAGGATTGATACACAGGACAGTCAATCACTCAATCCACTTCACAGATCTGGAGACAGGAGTTAATACAAACACTTTTAAAGGGAATAACAACGCTCTTAAGATTATGATAAAACCACAGAATAGGTTTAGTAACATAGAAGATAGATTGGGTGACTTTATTTGGCGTTGAAAACACAAAAAGAGAATGTGGGATGCGTTTATTGAAGCTTTAAGAGACATCCACTACGATTTATAATAAATGGGTTAGGGTTATAGTTTGATTTTGGGGCGCGTGGAAATAAGTGCATTTGATACGCCAAAATGTTTCATATATTTATTTAAAAGTTCAATATCTCAATGAATATGTTAGGTTCACTAGATTTGATTTATTTTCTGTGAAGTTTTGTTTTTCTACTTTATAGAAATTGTAATTTTATTTATTATCTTGTTTATTTTTCGATCACTTGATATTTAAACATCATTCCTTATTTGGCCATTTTTGTGACTCGCATGGAATTTCAATTTTAAACTAAAAGTTGAGTTTAGTTACAATATTTTAAAATTTGGCACAAACATGTATTTCATATGAACATATCCTATCATTTGTAAATAATGAATAATATTTCTATCTAATTTGCAGATAACTGTTACTGGTATTGTTATCTGGTAGAGTAATCGGGACATCACGGCCACGAGAGGTTTCGGTGACTCCATTGTAAAAAATACTGAAATTAAATTAATAAAAATATATTAACTTATATTTGCCTCAAATTTAGCTCTTGGATCGAAGCAAGTTATATACCGTTGATATCATACGTTTTGAGAACCATACAAGAAAAAATAGTTACTAAACCAAATCCAAATGGATCTATTATTATTTATCTAAGCACTAAAACTATATATAATTATTTTAGGTACCGATATAAATTTACAGACCGGCTACCCGACTTTAATGGATTTCTGGATATACTCACGTTCTACAAAATTCAATAAAACATAGAAAATCATAAAAAAATAATATGATTTTTTGGTCTTATATAATAATCTCTTTTAAAAAAGTTATTTTGGAGGTGTAAATGTGAAATATCCTATCAGGAAATAAGAAAATTTAAAGGATATATCATTTAAGAATGATAACGAAAAAATAAGATAGAACTTTATGTCATTCCAATGAGATTTATCATTTAATTCCAATATTGTAAAATAATACATATGGGGGTATTTTTATAACTAAAGTGATATTTTATTATTTAATAAACCAATGATAAATTATTTTCATACTGAGAAAATTAAATGTACCAAAATTAAACAAGGATAGATTAAAAAATAAAGTTCAAATTTATATCAGTTTAAAACTATTGAAAAAGTAATATGGAAAGTTTTGGAACTTTTAGTTTACATTGCCCGTCAAAAGTGATTCAGTGTTTGGGAAATTCGAACTTATGGTAATTCATGAATGAGTGAGATTTCAAGCAAGCTAATACTCATATAATAAATAGATACAGTCTTTGTCTATAACATTAAAAATATTATAGATATATTTTAATATTGATAGAGTTATGATTATTCAAAGTCGAAAGTAGGTGATTCAGTGTTTTGACGAATTTTTTAAAAAATGAAAAAGCAATAGATTGTGTGCCCGCCCTTGGTTTTTCTTATCTGTTCGAGTCTTCTATGCATTGAACTAACAAGCTTAAGACATACTTCAGTTGAAATATTGTTCCATATATCTTGAATTCTCTCCCAAAGTTCATCTTTGTCTTTACATGGTGGTCGAATTTTTAGCTCTCTTTTCATAGGATCCCATAGATGCTCAATTGGGTTAAGGTCAGGAGATTGTGCAGTCCATCTCATTACCTTTATTTCGTTTATTTTGAACCATTTTTTATACTTGAAGCGGTATGAGAGGACACATTGTCATTTTGAAAGACAATTTTAAATTTGTTCAAGCCATATAAGTCAATTGTATACATCAGCTCGTCATCCAGAATAGTCTCATATATCTCAGCATTAACACTGCCATCAATTCTACAAAGATACCCAACACCTGATGAAAGCATACATCCACAAACCATAATTGATCCACCACCGACTTTTATTGATTGAGTAATATTGTGATCTCTGAGTGGTTCCCCGATTTTTCTGAAAGTTCTATCACTTCCATCAGATCCCTCTAGATTTACTTTAGTCTCATCTGACCAAATAACCATATCTCAGTCCTTATTTTCCCAATTTCTGTGTGTTTTTTCAAATTCTGATCTTGCTCGACGATGAGATTTTTTTAATTCTGGGCATTTCATTTTGTATCTAGATACGATGTTGCTACGTTTTAATGTGCGCAGTATATTACTCGAAGAGGCGAATATTCCTGCATAGGTCTTGAGTTCTCGCTGTATTTCTGTAGAGGTGGAGCATTTACCACTTGTTGCTAATCTTCCAATATATTTTTCATCATACTTATCTAAGATCCGAGGACGAACTATTATAGGCTCTGGAGTATATTTTCAACTCTATTTATTACTCTGGACACAGTTGCTTGTGAAACTCCAACAATTTCAGCTATTTTTGAAGATTTTCCATTTAAATCAAGTTCGTTAATTCTTGTTTCAATTTTCTTCTTTTCATTTAAATAAGCCTTAATACCTTCTGCTAAGGATTTGAAATAAAAATGAACAATTTTGCGGTATTTTAGAATGTTCTAGAATGAAAATTTTGTAAATTTAAAAAATTCGACAAAACACAGAATCACCTACTTTCAACTTTGAGTAATAATATCTCTATCAATATTTAAAATTATCTATAATATTTTTAATGTTATAGACAAAGGCTGTATCCATCTAACATATGAGTATTGACTTGCTTGAAGTCTTAATTATTTATTATTTAATTCTACTAAATCTTTGTATATTATTTATAAATTTTAGACTATTTATAAATGGATTACGAAATTAATCGGAAAAGCTTGTATTTATGAAATTTTCAATATTAATAAAAACTCATCAGACTCCATATATATTAATCTCTAGGCCATAATGTTACTATATGCAAAGATGTTCTATATTTGGAGTCTCTCAAGCAAGTTATTTTCGCAGAATTTTGTATAGATTCTAAACGTGTTTCTGGTAGAAAATTGGACAACCAAGACTTCAAACTCATAAAAACAAAAAAATGGGCATTCGTATTTTGAATCATTTTTATTGTTTGCAATGAATACTTTTATTATATTAGGGTGTCCAAGAAAATGTGGTGGTGAAATTTTTCTTTACACCTCGTTTAAAGTGTAATGAATTGAAACCAAAATTGATTATATATAATAGAGATACAATTTATTTATAAATAATACACTCAGCTTTATCTTTTTCAAAATGAATTTTAAATAAGAATTGATTGAATCATTTGTTGCGAGGGCGCGTTTGTGGTGTGATTTTGATCCAATTAATTTTCAGTTCTTAAGTTTCAAAAAGGTAAAAAATTTAATCTAAAAGCTCTATAAATAGTTTTGGGCAATTAAATAACTTCCTAATGGAACTATGGATTATAATATCCATTCTTTCTGGTGTGATGTGTTTTTCTACAATATCAAGTAATCTTTCCTCATCTTTAGGCAGATCAAGATTGGTAACTCCAACAATAATTCCTTTGGTAGTATCTCTTACAAATTCTATTTCAAGGAAGTATTCAAGTGGACCTAAACACTTCATATCAAACTTCTGACTTAGTATATCCTTTATTAACTTTAGCTCTTGCTCATTATTTGAACAGAGGAGCAAGTAATCAACATAAAGACCGATGATTAGCTTGATGCGACCCTTTTGATAAGCGTATACACAAGGATCAGATTTCATCTGTTTAAAACCTTGTTGTATCAAGTA
This sequence comes from Holacanthella duospinosa, assembly GCA_002738285.1. Classification (NCBI taxonomy): domain Eukaryota; kingdom Metazoa; phylum Arthropoda; class Collembola; order Poduromorpha; family Neanuridae; genus Holacanthella; species Holacanthella duospinosa. The sequence continues at coordinate 12,019 of NIPM01001606.1, forward strand.
GGAGTTAAAGGTATGGTTCCAGTCGCGTGAAGCTTGCTTCAAGCCATACAAGGATTTGTTGAGCTTACAGACTTTGTCCTTGGTGGAAGTAGATTGGAAGTGTTCTGGGACTTCCATGTAGAGTTCTTCCTTGACAAACGAATTCAGAAAGGCGGTCTGCACATTAAGGTGCTCGATGAATATATCATACTGTTTGCTATATTAATAAATAGCTTGATAGATTCTATTTTGATAACTGGAGAATATGTATCAAAGAAGTCAATGTCTTTGACTTGTGTGAATCCTTTTGTAACTAGCCTTGACTTATAGTGAACTTGTGTGTTATCTTTATTAGGCTTCTTTTTGTATACCCACCTGTTCTTGATAACGTTTTTAGCTTGTGACCTTGGGACCAGTTCCCAAGTATAAATTTTTAAAAGGGAATTGTATTATTCTTGCATGGACTCTTCTCACTGTTTTCAATCAGGGGAGTTTTTCGCTTGAGTCAAAGTCTCTGGATCTTTTGAATGAGTGCAGTAACAATAATATGCGGTTGACTTGTTTTTGCTTGCAATACGCTCGGATCTTCTTGGTTGAACGGTTTCGGGAATTAAAGTCTGGTTTTTTGCTTCATCAGATTGTTCTAAAGTAATTGTATTTAAATTAGGAGAGACTAAAATTGATGTTGAACTTGAAAGAAGACTTGATAGATTCGAAGAACTTGCAAGATTTTGTGGATGGTCCAAATGACTTATATTATTTTGCACATTTTCTTCCAACATGTTAAAGCTTACAAAACAATTAACGCTATTACTGATCACCTCGTTTAATTCTATTATATCTTCAACAAAAGTGGCATTTGTTGCTATTGTTACCTTTCTGTTTTCTGGATTGTAAAGACGATAACACCTTGGGTTCTGGTCATAGTCTATGAAGATACATGGTGTTGTGCTCTTTGAAAATTTGCTTACTCGATGCTGCTTGAGAGTCAGAGAATATGCCCTGCAGTCGAAAACTTTAAAATGGCGAACCTGTGACTTTCTTTTAAACAATGATGTATATGGTATTAATCCTTCTAGATGCGAGTTTGGTAAACGGTTACGAATGTATGTAGCTGTGTTTATACTTTCTTCCCACAGATTATGAGGAAGCTTTTCATGATTTAACATGCACCTAGCCATCTCTACCAAGGTCCTGTTCATCCGTTCTGCTACGCTATTGTGTTCTGGCGTGTATGGCGCCGTTAACTCATGCAATATTCCTTCTTGTTTCATAAAGTTGGACATTTCTTCGGAAAGGTATTCTCTGCCTCTATCACTCCGAAGTCTTTTCACCTTACAATCAAACTGTGTAACCACCATTTTATGAAACTCTTTAAAAGTATTGATGGCCTCTGATTTGGTCTTGATGAAACACACCCAAGTGTATCTTGTCTTGTCCTCAATAAACGTTATAAAATAACGTTTCCCTATCAATGATCCTTCACTTATCGGACCGCAGATATCTGTATGCACAAAGTCAAAAAGATGTTCACTTTTTCTTTCAGAAAACTTGCTGATGCTCTGTCTAGTGGACTTATTTTCAATACAATCTGTGTAGGTAACATTATTTTTAATATTTGCATTTTCTAAACCGTAAACTAAACTGCTTGTCTTTAATGAAATTAAACCATTGTGATTTAAATGTCCGTATCTCTTATGCCAAATGTCTTCAGCCTCTTTTGCTAAAAGTCCTTTATGTCCTACAGGTGTAAGAAAGTAAAGTCTATTTCTTAAAGGTACTTCAAAACTATATCTAGATTGCTTAAAGACTTGACACTTTGAATTTCCAAAGACAGATCGGAATTCTTTCTTATCCAATTGCTTGATGGTTATAAGATTTGCTTTAAATCCGTCCACAAAGTGCACATCATATATAGTCAAGTTGATATTTTCTCCCTTGGTCTAATTGTCACTTTAACGTCCCCCATCTCTGTCGCTTTCTTTTCTGTATTTTCTCCAAGAAATACAGATTTTGGCACAATTGGTTCTAAGTTTTCTAACAAGCATTTGTTGCCAGATATGTGGAAACTTGCTCCACTATCTATATACCAAATTTTGTCTTCATCTTTAACAATAAGCTCGACGTCTTTGTCTATATGTGCCTTCAGTATTTGAATATTGCTTTCTTTGCCCTTTTTTCGCACGCCTTTTTCTACAGTTGTTGTAGTTGCGTCCATTTCTTTTACAAAAGATACAGAGCTCAACTGATGCAAATGCGCTGTTTGTTTCTGTTTTTACTTCAACAGTGCTGGGCTCCAGGTTCAGAATCATTGACTTTAGGTCTTGTATTTTCAGCGTGTTAGTTTGGTTCATTATCTTGATTGGAGCAACTATAGAATTGTAACTCGGAGATAAAGAATTAAGGAGTTTAATTACTACCTCCTCGTCTTGAATGCTGATGCCAATGGAACGCATTTTTCTAACCAAACTCATAAGGCTGTTTTGTAGAAGCTTAAGAAATTCTCGTTTGAATCCATGTGAATATTGGTAAATTCTTTTCTTAACTCAAGCTTATTTTTGAGTGTTTGCGGCTCATAGATTGTTTTGAGCATAGACCAAAGCTCTTTTGCAGATTTTGCTTCTTGTGTTGACATTAATGTCATCATTAAGGCTTAAGCATAGATATAAGTATGCTTTCTCAAAGTCTTGTTCTGTGGTATCAACTGCTTCGTCTATGGTCTCTGTTAGGTCCAAGCATTTAAAGATTATAGTAATCTTGTGTGCCCATAAAGAATAATTTTCGTGGTTAAGCTTCTCAATTGTTAGTCCTCTTTCCAGTAGCACTTGAGTTGTGGCAACTTCGCCGGGGCTCATAACCTTTTGTTGAGGAGTATTGTGTTGCATTTGTAATTAATTTGTTTATTAAAAAGAGGGGATGACCTAGTTAAACACTATGGTTTAAATAGCCAACACTTGTTTGTGTTTGCTTACCATAATTGGTTAAGGAGTTGTTCTGATCATCTGCTTGCTTGATTGGATTAAGTAAGTGATTACCTAAAGATAAGGAAATGGAGGGAGTATTTTCAATAGTCTCTCCATAGTAAAACTCCTTCGGATTCAAAATTGGTGGCTTCGAATGTTTTCAATTCCATCCCACATGTGCTCAATTCTTTGTTTTTATTTTTGCCATCATATGGGACAAAATTTTCTTACATAATTCTATTCTAATTGGTCGAGGAATTTTAGTTTCTTGAATGAATAAAATAGTAAGAATGAAAATAAATTTATGTATTTACTATCCATAAAATATCTGTTAGTTATAATTCTTGTTATTTTAGTTGCTTCCTCATCCTATTTTCATTGTGATGCATTAATATTCTAGAATTATAATAAAAAAATAAAATTCAATAATAAATATTGTCGTAAAACGACAAAATATAAAGAGTAAAAATATATATGGCCATTTTGTCGTAAAAAGACCATTATTTTATTATTTAAAAATATTGGACAAATTGTGATAAAGATTAAAGACTACTGTATTAGGCCACCAAATAATCGGATCCGTCAACCTGAATGTATATGTAGTCGGTAGGGTGCCACTATGCTCAAACGAGACTCTTAGTAGTATAGGTTCCTACTCATTCGCTACAAACAGATGAACTTCCTAATGACAGAAAACTCGAAGTTTTTTTACATCGAATCTATCACAGTACTTGTGATTTTACTTGGATTCGACTTCTATTTATACTTTTCGCACATAAAGAGTGGATAATTGGTTTGAAACCAATTATTGGCGCATTGATGATTCCGAAACAACTTAATAAGNAAACCGAATCCATCACAGTACTTGTGATTTTACTTGGATTCGACTTCTATTTATACTTTTCGCACATAAAGAGTAGATAATTGGTTTGAAACCAATTATTGGCGCATTGATGATTCTGAAACAACTTAATAAGGATACATAAAAGTACGGAGCATGATGAATTAAGATGCATAAAATTGCGGATACAACTTATAAGCATGCATAAAGAGGCGATATTAATTAATAAGCATAATTAGACGATCTTAGGCAAACTAATAACAATGCATGAATATGCATAATTAATTATATTGAACTGAAACAAAAATTCATGCAAACAAATATTGACTTGAAACATAATGAATTGATGATTTTGAACCGAAACAAATTAATGCACCACTGTGCAAATGAAGACCAACAAATAATTAAATGAACTTTATTAAGGCCCAGCAAATAATGAATGGGGACGGGAACTGAGGAGAATAAAGAGGGCTCAGACAAGATAACAGTCTTTTTTCCTATAAATAGGTTTTTGTTTGCAATAAGCATCATATTCTACTAAATTAAAGTAAAATGAAAGCACAATCAACCGAAATAAATGATGCAATAATTCCTGGTATGAAATTCTTTACAAAAAGATTCAAAATAATAGAAAACATCAGGAAACTGCATTCAAATGCCAAAATAAACCAAAAAAGTAATGTATTATCTGTTCTGGCATATAAAAGCTTAAAAGGACTTTTAAGAAAAATGAAATTCAATTTTTCTGATTCACAGTTTACAATTGCAAGAAATAAGATAAAAGAAGGTGGAATATCTTTAGATAATTATCAGCGCTATGTTCCTTATAGTAAAAGAAAATTAGATCAAGGTGTAGTGGGTAAAATAATTGAATATCTAAATAAGTATTCGAGGGAATCCCCGCATAAGAATGGTGTAAAATATTTGGAAAAATCAAAAAAAGAGATTTATAGATCATATATAAATGATGGTGATTTTAATATTACATATAGGATATTTATAAAATATTGTCCTAAAAGATATAAAAAAGGTGAAAAGTGGACTGATGTTTGTGGAATTTGTGAGCTTAGTAAAAACATATTAAAAAGAAATT
>NIPM01001607.1:0-16886 GCA_002738285.1 Holacanthella duospinosa
AAGTATCCTATGGTTTTACAGGATAATGCAAGACCTCATAAATCAAAGCTTGTAATGGATTTTTTTGATGATAGCAAAATCCGCACTTGGTATCATCCTCCATATAGTCCAGATCTAAGTCCACCTGATTTTAATTGTTTTGGTAAATTAAAGAGGACGTTAAGAGAAAATGATTATGACAATTGGGAAGACTTGGAATTACAACTAGAGATTATTATCCAGGAACTTAATATAAAGGGTCATATTAATTGTATTCAGCAGCTAGCTGAAAGATGGAGCGATTTAATAAAAGTAGAATGTTCATATATATAAACTACAAGTTTTCATCTTTTTATACCTCCTAATAAATTTTTTCCTTTACCTCTTTGCGTGAAACGGCGTAATAGATTCATTAAAAAGTTGGTTGAATTAAGCAAAAAATCAAAAAAGGACTATCTGAACAAAAATAAAGTGCCAAATTTACCGTATGATAACCAAAACATTAATAGTGAAGAATCACCAACAATAACCCAAAAATAGTTAATAATATATTAAAAGTATTCAAAAACACAAAAAAACGAAAGATATGCAGTTTTATCGATAGTTTCAGGCGAAATATCGAAAAAAGTTGTTTTACTTTCCCAAACACTATGTACAAGACTGCAAAAAGGAAAAGAGGAGATAATGAAATAGAAAATAGGGGAATTTATCAACCTGAATCTAAAAAACAAAAAGGTGAAGATATGAAAGAGTTAATTAATGAATATTTGACCAAATATTCAGAGATAACATGCAAACTACATAGAAATCAGCCTGTATTAAATCTCCAACAATCTAAACTATATATTTATAAGAAAATAATGGCCGAAAATCTAGAAATTAACCTAAGCTTGTTTACATACTATAATTTATGCCCAAAATGCTTCAAATATTTGAAAAAGAAGACGGATATATGTGATATCTGCGTAAATGGCAAGAAGCTTGAAAGGAGGCTAGGTTAAAGTTCTCAGGACAAACGATTAAAGTTCTACAAAGCCCATTCTAAGTTAAATAAAGATCAAAAAGGCTACTTTAGACAAAGACTAGAGAACTTGGAGCATGATGAGTGCGTGTTAGTCATGGGTTTCAAACAGAACTTCAAGATCGGTGGGGGACCTGTGGAAATATCCAAATCATACTACAACAAATCTTCTATATCTTGTCTCGGCTTCTGTGTCATCTATAAAGTGGCGGGAGAAATAAAGAGGAGCTACTATAACTACCTCTCAGAAGTTATTAGCCATGATTCCCACTATGTCAAGAGCTGCCTCAGGAAACTGGAGGAAGTAAAGCTGAGAAGTTTCTCCAAAATGCATTTCTGGTCAGATAATGCAGGCCACTTTAGATCCCAGGAATTAAGGAGTTATATACTCTTGGAGCTACCGTCTAAGAATTACTTCACCTCCCAGAATTTCTTTGCAGAATATCACAGAAAGTCAGATATAGACGGGCACTTCGGAGTTCTGCAGAAAGTCTTCGACAAATTCGAAAGAAAGAATGACGTGGATTCTATATACCTTGTGTCTTACTGTTTCTGGGAGTTTTTCTTAGAGGTCGACACCATGCCCGTTTTGAGATCTACGAGGGTCCTGGTACAAAAGCTCCGCATAAAGGATACCAAGCAAATCATGTCCCTCTACACCGACTCAGGTACTATTTATGGAAATTCGGTATCTATATTCTAGAAGTCAAATCATCGTAGGCTGGGGCATAAGGTGGTCCGCTCCAGAGAGAGGAGGGAAAACAAATACCCCTCTAAACTGAAACCAGATAATGGTTGGGCGGTTTCTTCTTCTCAATTAAAGATCATGGGTAAAAGGGTTGTGCTCAAAACCTAAATGTAGGAAGATGGATAATCCAAGAAGTATAGCGTTGACTGGTGGCTGCTATACTTCTCCCCATAATGTGATTACCTTGTCGACCTCGGTTAGTACCGCTCTCCGTGATCTAATCAAAAAAACCGTTAGGTGGGGGTCTGAAAACTTCAAAGCTTTAGTTTCCGAGCAAATTCGGAGAAATTGGTTAAAAAAGGTGGCGTCGGGACACTATTTCCTCTACAAAAATATATTCAGGAAAGTACGTTTCAGAGGAATTTATGAAGCCGAGTTGAGATTTTTGGTTGAAATTTTTTGAGAATTTTTGATTTCTCCCAGGGGTATTATGCCTTAATTACTCTTTAAAGCTATTAGTCAAAACAGATTTTATAAATCTTTTATACAAATTAAAGTGATTCTTTTATTTACTTTTAAATTTCTTATATTAAGTTTTCAATAATTTTGAAAAATTTGATCAAAAAATAGCCCTAAATGAAATTTATCAACTTTGAGTTTATCAATAACCCAAACTTTATTAAATTATGGCGAAAAGTTAAAATTCTGTAACAAAAAACAGGAATAGTATTTAAATCTAAAAATTCAATCGAACAAATTTGATTTTAGTATGTTTTTATTTTATCTGTTCTTGTTTTTTAGTATTGAGTTTATGATAATTAAAACAAATTATTAAGTTATTTTCAATTTTTAATTCAATTAGAGCCGTAATTTGATCCAAAAATAGGTAATGCTTTGTTTAGTGACCTTAAACAGGAGATTAATCATCAAAATATCAGTCTTAATTCAACCAATTTTATATGAATTTTGCATTGCATTATTTTCATCTTAAATGGGGTTATAAAGTTAACTTCCGGTTTTAACTGTTCTAAACAAAAATAAACTCCCATATGGAGCTTGAAGAAATAATCCAGCTAATCTGCCAATCAAGCATAGATCGCACCATAATCATCAATGAAACCTCCATCTTAGGCTATAATCACGAATTCACCGACATGCTTCAAGTGACCTCTCTAACCCAATTGTTCAGCAATATGGGACAAAATTTTTGAAGCCTCGGTTATAATTCTTTCATATTAGCGCATCATAGTGAAAATACGTTGAGGAAGCAACTAAAATGGCAAGGAATATAGCTAAGAGATATTTTATGGATAGTAAAGTTGATAAATACATAAATTTATTTTCATTCTTACTATTTTATGCATTCAAGAAACTAAAATTTCTCGACCAATTAGAATAGAATTATGTTTCGAAAATTTTGTCCCATATGGCACAAAATTTTTGAAGCCTCGGTTATAATTCTAGAATATTAGTGCATCATAGTGAAAATAGGTTGAGGAAGCAACTAAAATGGCAAGAAATATAGCTAAGAGATATTTTATGGATAGTAAATACATAAATTTATTTTCATTCTTACTATTTTATGCATTCAAGAAACTAAAATTCCTCGACCAATTAGAATAGATTTATGTTTCAAAAATATTATGCCATATGTTGCCCAACATAAATAACCTAAATGGTTGTTTTAGTGATAAAATGAAGCAAATGATATATATAACTCTACATAATATATACAAGATTGGTCTCACCCCAATTAAGATTAAAGAATGGCATTTTAGAGACAAGAATTGGTATACTATTTCAATTAGAGGCCAAGATTTAGCAACGAAACAAGGAACTATTTATAGTGGGATTGAAAATTGTGATGACTTCAATACCTTCTTACCAAAATAGAATCCCCCTTAGATAGTATACCTTTTCCCATGGCTTATCTTGATAACCTCGGATTGATGTATACTAATAAAGTGTTTAAAGATATCTATAATGAAACTATGTTAGATCGAAATGTAAACTCCCCCATTTGATGTTTAGATTCTACATCCGGATCATTTTGATTTATTTACCGAATCATGGGCAAAGCAATACAAAGTAATTAACTTTACAATAAGTTTGAGTAGAAAAATGAGAAATTATCTATAAACGTCCTCCTGAAACCTCATCCTGAAAGTGAAACTGTAAATAAAGAATATCGTTGGAATTTAATCAACGCAATCCTCATTAAAAACAGTAATGATGATGTAATCATATGGATAGCTACTCATATAGGTACCTTTACTCTCTTTAATTATAGATATTTATGATTATAAGATAGCGGAAGAGGAGAGGAAACGATTGTTTGCAGAAAAGAAATTGGCTTTAGAAGCCTCACGATTAAAAACCCAATCTCTAGCTTGTTTAACTCACGAATTTCGAACTCCAGTTTTTAAACCCTAATAATGGTTCTTTAGTTGTTTGGTATTTTAGGTAATGTAGATTTGTTATCCGATACTAGTTTAATGAAAGAACAGAGAGATTTATTCAAAATATAGAGAAATCAAGTAGGTTTTTGGTATATCCCTCCTCTATAAAAACATTTGATTTTTATAATAGCTTGATATAGTTCGAGATGTATTAGATTTTTCTTCAATAGAGAATAAGAAGCTCAAAATCACAAAATCCGAATTTAGATTCACCGATATCTTCAATGACTTGAATAATATTTTAAAAGTTAAAGCCATTGAAAAGAACATTGAATTAAAAATCCCAATAGTGACTGATTGTTGATTTTTTGGTAATTCGAAAAGGATTTTACAAATCTTGATTAATCTAACTTCCAATGCGATCAAATTCACAGACAAAGGCTCCGTAGAAATTCTATTTGACTCCAAAATCAAAGGCTTCGTAGCCGAAACAATTATTAAAGTTAGAGACACTGGTACAGGTATCTCAAAGAATGAGATGAAATACCTATTCGAGCCTTGGTCTCAATGTCATGATATCCATAAAGAAAAATACGAAGGCGATGGTTTAGGTCTTTATATTTGTAAAAATTTAATCAAATTAATGGGAGGAGAAATTGGCCTTGATGAGATTCGCGACAGAGGTACCGAGATTTGGTTCAAATTATCCCTCCCTCTAATTGAAAAGAAAAGAGCTTTAAATATAGATTATTGTGCTAATAAGAAAATGAACTTTATCTTTGATCCGAATTATCATATACTGCTAGCAGAAGATAATTTAGTTAATCAGAAAATATTAAAACAATATCTCAAGAAGCTTAATCTAAATTATGATTTATGCAAAAATGGTAAAGAAGCGGTCCAATTATTCAAATAAAATCCTGATAAATATAATTTAATAACGTTGGATCAATCAATGCCAATAATGAACGGTAATATCGCTTGTGAATTAATAAGTAAAATTGATTCCAAGGTTCCAATCGTGTCCATGAGTGCTAATAATATGTTGGAAGATAATATGGTTTCAGTTATACCTGGGGCCGTTGATCATTTATCTAAACCGTTCTCTTTGCAACAATTCTCGGACTTCATATTGCGTTGGTTGAAAAAATTTTGACTTCCTTAATCTTCAACGCAAAGGAAAATACACTGCCCGTCAAAAGTGATTCAGTGTTTGGGAAATTCGAACTTAAATGGTAATTCATGAATGAGTAAGACTTCAAGCAAGCTAATACTCATATGGTAGATAGATACAGCCTTTGTCTATAACATTAAAAATATTATAGATTTATTTTAAATATTGATAGAGTTATGATTGCTCAAAGTTGAAAGTAGGTGATTCGGTGTTTTGTCGAATTTTTTAAATTTACAAAAGTTTCATTCTAGAACATTCTAAAATACCGCAAAATTGTTCATTTTTATTTCAAATCCTTAGCAGAAGGTATTAAGGCTTATTTGGTATTACAAGAAGAACATTGAAGAAAATTGAAACAAGAATTAACGAACTTGCTTTAAATGAAAAATCTTCAAGAATAATAGCTGAAATTGTTGGAGTTTCACAAGCAACAGTGTCCAGAGTAATAAATAGAGTTGAAAAAAATACTCCAGAGTCTATAATAGGTCGTCCTCGGGTCTTAGATAAGTATATGAAAAATATATTGGAATATTAGCAACAAGTGGTGAATGCTCCACTTCTACAGAAATACAGCGAGAACTCAAGACCTATGCAGGAATATCCGCCTCTTCGAGTAATATACTGCGTACATTAAAACGTAGTAACATCGTATTTAGATACAAAAATAAATGCCCACAATTAAAAAAATCTCATCGTCGAGTAAGATCAGAATTTGAAAAACACACAGAAATTGGGAAAATAAGGACTGGGATATGGTTATATGGTCAGATGAGACTAAAGTAAATCTAGAGGGATCTGATGGACGTGATAGAACTTTTAGAAAAATCGGGGAACCACTCAGAGATCACAATATTACTCAATCAAAAAAATTCAGTGGTGGATTAATTATGGTTTGGGGATGTATGCCTTTATCAGGTGTTGGGTATCTTTGTAGAATTGATGGCAGTGTTAATGCTGAGATATATGAGAGTATTCTGGATGACGAGCTGATGTATACAATTGACTTGTATGGCTTGGACATATCTAAAATTGTCTTTCAAAATGACAATGTGTCCTCTCATACCGCTTCAAGTATAAAAAAGTGGTTCAAAAGAAACGAAATAAAGGTAATGAGATGGTCTGCACAATCTCCTGACCTTAACCCAATTGAGCATCTATAAGATCATATGAAAAGAGAGCTAAAAATTCGACCACCATGTAAAGACAAAGATGAACTTTTGGAGAGAAGTCAAGATATATGGAACAATATTTCAGCTGAAGTATGTCTTAAGCTTGTTAGTTCAATGCCTAGAAGACTCGAACAGATCAGAAAAACCAAGGGCGGGCACACAATCTATTGATTTTTCATTTTTTAAAAAATTCGTCAAAACACTGAATCACCTACTTTCAACTTTGAGTAATCATGTCTCTATTAATATTTAAAAAAGATCTATAATATTTGGAATGTTATAGAAAAAGGCTTTATCTATCTACCATATGATTATTGGCTTGCTTGGAGTCTTACTCATTCATTAATTACCATTTAAGTTCGAATTTCCAAAACACTGAATCACTTTTGACGGGAAGTGTAGTCTAAAGTCGGGATGATATCTTAAATCGTTAATTCTGGTGGTGAGAACTTCCTTTTAGTATAGAAAGTTGTTAGTGATTAATGTGATTTTAATGTAAAAATTAAATAAGACCAATTAAAAATAAGAGCTACCAAATTACAGGGTTGTGCAAGTTTATATACCCATGTGTGCAATTTTATATACCCATTAAATAAATTTTCTACTTTTAACTAACTTCAGCCTTGAAATTGTAACAATTCATCCGATGGATTAATTGTTAACCAAACAATTCTCCTTTATCCCTTAACTTATTTAGTGATGATCATTTGTTGATATAAACAAATAAGAATATACCTGACACGTATAAATAAGGCTGTTTTTCTTTTATAATTACACCTTTATTTTTACTACTTTTACTTCCCCTGAAAATTCCTACAGAAATGGTCAGGAAAGAGAGAAAGACAATCTCTAAAGAGATGTATGACCTTGTATCCATAATGATACAGGCCGAGGATTACAAAATAAAAAATATAGCGAATACCTTACAGCTTGATAGAAAGACTGTAAGTACTATTATCAAAAAGATTGAAAATGGGGAAGCTTTTGTCTCTGCAGGTGACAAAAGAAAGGCAACTTGTGTCCAAAGAAACGCAATCTTTTCTCTTGTTGACCAGGCTATATTCAATGCAGTTTCTTGCAATAACTCATATATTCAAGATGAGGTAAAAGAAATTGTTCAAAGCCAGCATCAGACTCAGATTTCGAGATCTACCGTGTCTAGAAAGCTAAAAAGCATGAAAATAACTCGAAAGAGATTAACACTTGTGCCTGAGGAACGAAACACAGTTGAGAGATTTAATGCTAGGGCTATTTATGCAACCGAAATGGGAAGAGTCTCAGACGAAAATCTCATTTTTCTAGGTGAAACAGGCTTTAATATGCACATAAGAAGAAAATATGGATATTCTCTTGAGAACACAAAGGCCTATATCACTGTTACAGCTAATAGGAACATCAATAAAAGTCTGATGTGTGCTATTAATATTTATGGCGTTGTTTCGTATGAATACAGGGTGAGTACATTTAAATCAGCGACTTTTATTGAATTTAATTAGCAACAAGTTGGTCCCTTACTTCACATCCCATTCAGATTCTATTCTTGTGATGGATAATGCTGCGATCCACAAATATTCCGAGGTTTTGAGTGTATTAGGAGAAAAAAACATTGTTTTTAAATTTCTGGTTCCATATTCGCCAGAGTTGAATCCGATAGAAGAATTTTTTTCTATGCTCAAGGCGAAATATCATAGTTTGAGAATTGTTAATCCCGAACATACAATTGAAGAATTGTTAGATCTAGTTCTATCATCAGAAAACAATTATTCGAGTCAATATGAGGGATTTTATAGGAATATGAGAGAATGGCTGGAAAGAGCTAGAAGGAGAGAGAATTTCATTTAATATTAACATTTCTTCAATATATTTTTGTTATCATTCGCTTTTATCAAAAATCTTGACAAGTATATAAATCTGTATAGATGGATATATAAAATTGCACAGATGGGTATATAAAATTGCACACGTGGATATATAAACTTGCACTACCCTATAATCGTTTAACACTAATATTTAAAAATAATGTCCTATTCTACTCTTTTAAAAAATATGGCTCTGATTTTATTAATCAGATCATGTATCTCTTTTTTGTTTTCTACTTGAGTCCAGTTTTCATAATTTGTGATTTCTATAAATCTATGATATAAAGCGGCAAGCAAATTGTTGGTCATAAAATTTTTTGTAGGATTTAAAGGGATCATGGGAACCAGATGAGGCCGGATTTCAGGGTCTTGAAATTTTTTTTACTAACCCCTAAAATTTGAGGAAAAAAGAAAACAACTAATCATAAAAGATTTATTAAATACTCCATTATATCGGTTTGTGAGTTTCTTTTTATCATAAAAAGCAGTAAATATAAATAAATAAACCTTTTTGTCCTACATCTTCATGGAACATCAGCTTTTGGGACACTACATGTCCCTTCAATAGTGTTTGTGTGGACCCCAGTTTCTGGATCCACAAAATTTCTCGAATGATTTACAGTGAAGTGTTTAAAACCATTCTCAGATAGTTTACTGTACCCTTTCCATTTATCGCTGTAAATTATAAATTCAGGATGAACATGCCTCTTAATTACATCCAATAAACTATTACTATCTCTTTTTTCAACGGGAATTAGAAAACACGCCTTAAGGATATCCTCTCTACCATACCAACAACCCATATACCTTCAACTGGATGGCCTCTATTGTAGTTCATCTTTCCAAATTTACTTTCATCCACCTCAATAATTACATCCTTTCCTCCTATCATAACGTTTTTGGCCATAAAAACTTCCTTAAGTAATCTCAGAACTTCTTTATTAACTCTAGACACTGTTTTTTTACTTATATCTACCATATTGGTAATTATCTTGCTTGGAATTCCTAACAAAATAAAGTTTATAACAGTAAATATAGTTGTAATATCAAGTTTTCGATTGTATACAAAACTATTGTTGGTGATATCAGCCCTTTTTCTGCACATATCCTTCGTGCACCTAACTTTTCTTAAGTTCTTTTGCAAAACGACCTTTCCTAAGCACTCAGAACATTTTATTTTATCTTCTTTTTCTTTAAACATTGATCTTATTTTATCTATAATGTTCTCTATTCTCATCATTATTACTCAAATTTTAGGGGTTAGTAAAAAATTTTCGGGAGCCTGAAATCCGACCTCATCTGGTTAACTTCAACCGATTTAAAGTATAAAAGAGTATTTATTAAAAAGAAAGTACCTCGGGATCTAAACGCGTCAGTTCTAATGATTTTTTCAAAATATCTGAAACTCTAAAAGTCAACTTTAATTGACCATTTTCGTCTATAAATACATAATATAAATGCTTTTTAACTAATATTTTTTTTCTTTATTTCCTTTTCGGTCATAAAAGATTAAAATATTTTTTTTAAACTTACAGATTTAGATTTGATATAAGTTTTTAAATTGGAGGTGTCAATTTTAATTCAAAAAATTATTTTTTATAGAAATTTATAATATTTTTACAATTCATTAATTTTATTAACTACTTGTATATTTATTCTTCGTAGTAATCTCGCCTTTAACCAAAATTCTTTTTACCATGGATATTTCGAATAAGTATTTTCTTGAACATTTATACTAATTATGTTGTAAAAAGAATTATAAGACTTATAAGTATTTTTAATAAACCATAACATTTTTAAAAAAATTTCAAATCCAAAGTTTGGAGTCTATCAAACTTTCTTGGCTCCGTCCCTTTAATAAAATAGTAGATTTACAGAATAAATTCAAATTTGATTTCAAAATATATTTTTACATACTGACTATATGGAATTTTTGGTTAAAAGGACTAATTTTTACCCCCTGTTAAAAAAATTAACCCTTACAATTAATTTCAAAAATTGTAAAGTAAAATAAAAGAATATAATAAGCTTATTTTTCAGCTAAAATAGTTGTTATATCTAGTTTGCTATTATAAATTAAACCACTTCTTGTTAGTGTTTGCCGTTTTCTACATGCTTTTTTGAGCATTTCACGTTTTTTAAATCATTCATAATTCTAACAGGATGTGAATACTTTATATATATCATTGTTTTCACCTTTTTATATATTATCTCTTTATATTTTATTAATAATTCTTCGCTCTTTATTCTCATTACGTAAATTGCAAGGGTTAAAAAATTTTTTTAACAGGGGGGTAAAAATTAAAAGAAGGGTGCCTATGCAACCGATTCCGTAGTATGTGTGTTGCGGTGGAGACCACCGGATTTAACAAATAACGCAGAAGTTTATAAGGGGTGTGCAAAAAAAATCTGATAAATTAAAGTTTAGGAAATAATAAAGATAAAAGTTAATATTTCGGAGCTTATAAAATCGAGAAAAAAATTTACTAAATAAAATATGAGTAACAATGTATTTTTAAAAACAAAAGAAAAAAGGCATCATATACAAGCTCTATATATATCAGGGCACTCTATAAAAGAATTTTTTGAATATGTGGCCGTAAGCAGAGATACTGTCAAAAGATGGAGAAATATAAGGTCAATCGAAAATAAAAAAGGTTCTGGAAGACAAAAAAAGCTTAGTAGCCACGATAAAAAGCAAATATATGATATTTTATATCAAAAGTATGATACTTCTGTACGAAAAACCGCCAAAATTATAACTCTGAACCTCGAAACAAAAGAAGAAATAAAACGATATGTCCGAATACGATATAAATTATCTAAAGAGTACAGAATGGGGTAAAAAAGCTTACAAAAGATCCAAAAAACAAAGTTTAAGTGAAAAAACATAAAAGAACGATTAGAATTTGGCGAAATATTAGATTCTAGTGGATACTTAACTGAAGGAAGGCTAGGAAAAGAAAAGAGATCTCACATCCTTTTTTCCGATGAAACTTTTATTGAAATTAATACTTATAGTCAAAGAAAGAATAAGCGCTTCAGAACAGAAAATATTGAAGATGTTCCACCTACTTTATTTCCAAAATACAACCTTAAAGTGCTAATTGCTAGTGCCATTTGTACTAAAGGAAAATCAATGGAGAATATGGGAGTTTATTTTCGTTCAGAGTAGTCCCCATTTTACTTATTAAGTAATTGGTTGAACAAGAGTGAAAATAATCTAGATTCATTAAAACTTTGGTTGAATTGAGAAGAGAATCAAAAAGGGACTACTCTGAACGAAAATAAAGTGACATATTACCGAGAAAATATTTTGACGAATTATATTAATTTATTTGACCAAAGCTCTATTTTTTCAAAAAAAATCTCTGCGAGTATTAATGCAAGATTCCGCGACACCCCACACACAAAAATAAAATATTGAAAAGTTAAAAGAAGCAGGTTTAGACCTCATTGCCGGAAAAAGATGGCCTGGTAATTCACCATATTTAAATCCAATAGAAAATTTGTGGGGAATCCTAAAAAATTCAATTTATTATGAGCCTCTTCTACCTAATACAATAGATGAAATAAAAACTAGATTCCAATTTGCCTGGGATAATTATCCGATTGAAGGGTTGGAAAAATTAGTAGAGTCATTTAAATACAGAGTAAAAAAATGATGAAGGCTGATGGTGGTCATTAACTATTTTTTATTTATATTGAATTTTTTGATCAAATTTTATATACTTTTTATTGCATGGTTTTAGTTGTAAAAGTTTCTCAAAAATTATGCACGATTAATTTTACACACCCCTTATTATACAATATTATTATATATATTTCTCTATAAGGCTGGTATTAGAAGATACTCTCTTTAAAATTTCAATACAGGGATGATGAGCCATTTATGAATAACATTATTTTCGTTAAAAAACAAGATAGCAATAAATATAAATTCATTTAATTAAGTCCATTTAGTTTTAATATTAAAATAATATCTTTTATAGAATTTTTTATTTTAGACTTGTTAAAAGTACTTAATTCATGAAAAGATGCCATAGGTAGCCAATCAAGGGTAGTCTGATCTGGAGTTTGTCTAATCAATTTGCGAAAATAAATCAAGTTGAATACAGCTTTATTAGATTTTTGTTTCACTTATTTGTCATGATTTTTATTTACTAAAAACTATACATATCAGAAATAGTAGAGTTGTTTTGTGAATTTATACGATGTTTGTTGGTTCTTAATAAATCATTCAGAAAATATCTTTTATAAATCAAACTTTTACAAGATATTTTATCACAACAATTTATAATGTAAAAACTTTGAGTTTATTTATGTCGTTTTGAGGCTATCATTTGTCATAAAGCTTTGTTTTGTATACTCAATATTTACAAGATACCAATCAAATGATCTTATTTGATTTTATATTTTTTAAATACCTCCATATGAGTTTGATTAATATGTTATTCTTTCGAATGTCTAACCCTAAATTATCAAAACTTTGTTATCACGATTTACTAAAAAATTGTCTGTAATACAAAACGAAAGCATACAAATATTTTATTAAGAGTAGATACTATTAGATAAATATGGCACTTTATTTTCGTTCAGAGTAGTCACTTTTTGATTCACTTCTTAATTCAACCAAATTTTTAATGAATTTAGATTAATAATCAACCAATTATTTAATAAGTAAAATGGGGACTACTCTGAACGAAAATAATGAGCTATATGGGAGTTTATTTTCGTTCAGAGTAGTCCATTTATTAAATAATTGGTTAATTAAGAATGAGAATAATCTAGATTCATTAAAAATTTGGTTGAATTAAGAAGAGAATCAAAATGGGACTACTCTGAACAAAAATAAAGTGCCATATAAGACAAAGATTTATTGAAAAAAATTAAATAAAGAGAAACTATTGCCAACATTAGCACATCGTAATATCCCAAATTGATCGATTGAGAAATTTGACCGATTCTTCCACGACGATTCCTCAACAAACCCTCTACATCAAAAAAACAATTACAAACCTATCCAACCAGCAGAAGTTTGTTTCCTCCATTGTACTGTTCTTAAGATGTAGTCCCAGTAATAGAGCCAGCTATTAATGGGAATAAGAAATTTGAATTTAGATTGAAGGGTATTTATATTTTTGGAGAGCCAAGAAACCAGATCAAACGAGTTTAAATCTTTGTGTTAAACTTGTTTGAATTTTATATAATAAAAAGTCGTTAATTATAAGTTCATGTGATTGATGGCAAAGATGTATTATCCTAGATTGAAAAACAAATAAATAGTTGAATTTTGATAAACATCTGACTATAATAGATCTATAAGAATTTTGTCTCTCAAATGATCAAATATCTTAAGTTTTAATGTCATCTTTTGATCTAGGGTTTTATAATTTCAATTATCTGAAATAAAATATCAAGTAATAGGATATTTAGTATCATTTTCATATAAACATAGTCTAGATATCATAGATATTATATTATTCGAAAGATGCTTCAAAAGTATGTTTTGGTTATCGAAAAAGCATAGAACTCGAGATTGGGTTTAATAATAGAATCAGTTAACATTTGAACAATATATGAATTTATTTAAAGGGAAATCCAACCAATTATCATTGTTTTAAAATGTCTATGTATGCATTTTTAAATTTTCGCCTTCATTTGAGAAACTGGAATTGAAAATTTTTGTAAATGAAACTAACAGCAGAGATCATCAATAATTCACCATGTTTTCTTAACCCAATAAAAGAAAGAGAATTGGATTTAAGAGGCTTAAGAATACAAGAAATCGAGAACCTTGGAGTAACGAAAGTAACTCTTCCCTGTCAATTCTGATAATTTTGTTTTGGCGTAGGATTTAAATGACAATATCGATTTCACTAATAATGATATCAAAATATTGGGAAATTTCCCAAAATTGAAGAGATTGAAATCCCTTTTCTTAAGTACGAATGTAATCAACGAAATATCACCTTCATTATCAACTCAATTAATGAATTTGAAAACTTTGATTTTGACCAATAACAAATTAAGCAAATTAGAAGATTTAGAACCACTAAGTAATTTACCTCATTTGGAGAACCTTAGTTTGATTAGCAACCCTGTTTCAATGCAACAATATTATTTGTTATGGTTGGCTTTCCGTTTGAAGAAAATCAAAGTGATTGATTATCATAAAGTGAAAATCATTGAAAGAGAAGAAGGTTTAAAGTTATTCCAGACTAGTAAAGGAGAATTAACTTCATTAGGAAAATCGATACTTAATGAACATGGGAATACATTTAATCCATCCTCAGAATTAACTTCCAAACCAAGTAATTTCGGTTTCGATTTTATTTTTTATGTAGGTAAAGAGATGCATCCACTTTCGAAAACAGACGAAAAAAGAATTAAAAGCTCTATTAAAGCAGTTGAGACATACATCTAACAATAAAATTTAAAACAAAATTTTATTCGTAATCTAATCTTCTAAACAACCAATAGAACAAAATAGTCAATACACCCATCACTGCAGTTTGGATCCTAAAAATATTGACATAGTTAGGATCTCTGGACCAAATAGCCAACACTAAGCCGATTAAAGAACCATCACATTTGGTCAACATAAACAAAGCCATAATAACTGATTTCAATTCTGATGGTGCATTCTTGTAAGCATATTCCAACCCCGTAGCTGACGCAAATATTTCTGAAACAGCAATGACACCATAGGGTACGATTTGATACCAAATACTTAAGTCATTTTCAGGATACTTAATGTCAGACGGAATTTCCACCTCTACGAAATTATAATAAGGACCAGTATTATATAAAACCGACTGTAATATGGTGACATAAACGAAACCTAAGGTAGCTAACCCAAATCCAATTGTTATACGACAGATTAGGCCTAATCTTAACCCCAATTCTCTTAAATTAGGAAAGATCACATAATCGAATAAAGGTAACGTAATGACAAGTACTAAACTATTAATGATGTTTAATTGCTCCGCACCTAACCAAGATGGTTTTTTCATATTCATACCTTGAGTGATAAATGCGTCAGACATGTAATAAAGTGCTTCATAAAAAATGTAGAAAATAAACACTTTACAAGCCTTTAGGGTCTTTTTTAAGTCATCAATAAATTAATGATCCCAATCTAACTCATATTCTTTTTTGACATAATCCAACCAATGAGCTTGACGAGCATTCTTCTTATTATGTTTCTCTTTTAAAGCAAAGGTGATCAATCTGAATGTTTTGAATAAAGAATTACCTTGAATTGGTTTAACTCTATACTCATTTTTACCCAAAATGAAGATACCAATGCCTATAGAGAACGCAATGACCTGTATACCATAAGCAGTTGGATAGGATTCATAATTATTTGCAATTACTGGACAAATTAATTGACCAAATAACGATCCAACATTGATAGCCCAATAAAAGAATCCAAATACACGTTCCACAGTCATATCATAATCTATTAAGGTTTGTTTACCTTTCTCGTTCGTATAAGTTCGTCTATTACTTTCGATATATTCTTGATTAACTTATTCAGCAGAGAAAGCAGAGACATTAGCTTTGATACCGCCAGTTCCCCAAGCTATAGATAAGAAGATCGAAAGACAAAAGCCTATTAAAGAAAACCCGCCATCAAAAGAGAATTGTGCTGAACTGAGGGAAAGCAAGATGAGTCCCATGGAGTAGAGAAGGGAAAACCCTAATATAGTTTTGAATTTACCGAAATAACTATCAGCCAAAACGGCACCAATAATCGTAGTCAGGTAAGCGAAGAATAGGAATGCCCTATTAATAGCTGTAGCTTCTGCCTTACTTAATTCTAATTGTACTAACATGTAAGGCATGAATAATAAAGTAGCACCATAAAAGGCAAATCGCTCACATAGTTCGGTTATAATAATAAACCAAGCTGATAAGGGGATTGGACCCGCTATTTTGATTATGTCGGTTTGATGAAGTGGTACTTCTATGGCAGCTTTCATCTCCATCTTTGCTTCTATTTTAACTTTTTCTTCCATTTCTGTATCCTCGTTCTAGATGATTATTTATCAACTTTATAACCCCGATGAAAAGTCTTCAGCCATCTTTAGCTTTATTTTGCGCCATATCAATTTGGGACAAAATTTTTGAAGCCTCGGTATAATTCTAGAATATTAGTGATCATAGTGAAAATTAGGTGAGGAAGCAACTAAAATGGAAAGAAACATAGCCAAGAGTTATTTTATGGATAGTAAAGTTGATAAATATTTGAATTTATTTTCATTCTTACTATTTTATGCATTCAAGAAACTAAAATTCCTCGACCAATTAGAATATAATTATGTTTCAAAAATATTATGCCATTTGATCAAAAACTTTCAGATATGAAGCTTATTTTGATTTATGAAATGTGATTTTAAAACTATGATAATCCTAATTTTATTTCTAAACAATCGATATTGGATTACAGGTATAGTTTGTTCATATGACACTTTATTTTCATTCAGAGTAGTCCCATTTTGANACACTTTATTTTCATTCAGAGTAGTCCCATTTTGATTCTCTTCTTAACTCAACCAAATTTATAATGATTATTAATCAACGAATTATTT
>NIPM01001608.1:0-16882 GCA_002738285.1 Holacanthella duospinosa
AATAAAATTTTACAATTTTTCGTTTATCTTTGATCGAGATTTTTTATTTTTAATTTTGTGCGGCTATTTAGTGAACCATCTACAGGGTGCCATAAAAGTTTTTGAAAAATTTGCAAGTTTTTTTCAGCCATTAAAAAATCAATATAAATACACCTTATATTTAATAAATTTTTTATAAACATGAGGCTAAATTCTGTCTACAAGAATAAAAAAAAAGATTAGAAGTCAAAACAAGATTAAAACTTGGTGAGTCAATAACGCAAATATCTAGAGAAATGAATGTCTCTAATAATACTTAAGATTATGGAAAAATAGGGACTATGTTAGAGACAATGATAGATCTTGAAGGCCACCTGTACTCTCTCCTATAACAAAAAATATGATTAAAGGCAGAATGTACCACAAAATTTGAAGTTCTACAAGAAAATGTGCCACACCTTTAAATGGATCAAAAGATTTAAAAATAAAAATAAAAAATAATCCATTGAACTGTCCAAAGATTTGTAAAAAGTACAGAATGGGGTAAAACAGCCTTTAAGCCACCTAAAAAGCCCTTTTTATCTAGTAAAAATGTAGAAGATAGGCTAAATTTCTATACTTATGTAGAACATAATGGATACTTAACGGAATGTCCTAGAGGGAAGATTAAAATGGATAATATCCTATTTACAGACGAAAGTTGGATATATCTTCATTCTGAAGGAAACAAGCAGAATTTACGCTTTAGGACAGAAAATAAAAATAACTTTCCAGCGCAACAAATTCCAAGAAATTTAATAAAAATAATGGTTGCAGGTAGGTTTTGTTCTAACGGAGTTACAAAATTACACTTTGTTCATAATAATGTAAATATCGAAGCGAAATTTACAGAGAAAACATATTGCCAATTTATTTAAATTCACTGGATAATCCTCTATTATTTAAAAATAAGAATATGGCAACATTTATGTAAGATAGGGCACCACCCCACAGTTCAAAATTAAATTTAGAGATAAGTAAAGACAGAGTTTCTAATGCATGGTGTAAATGTACTTGGCCTGGAAACAGCCCAGGTTTAAATCCAATAGAAAACCTATGGGCTTATCTACAAAATAAAATATATGAAAATCCGATTCCTTTTACTGCCCAAGGATTAATTATAAGGACTCAAAAAGAATGGGAAAATATACCAAAATTTTTTTTGCAAGATCTATCAGAAAGTTTCAAAAAAAGAATTAATGATTTAAAAAATGCTAATGGAAGGCAGATTAACTACTAAACTTTATTATTTTTAGATTAAACTATTTTTTCAATTTTTATTTAATTAGATTTTTAAGTTTCAATTATGCAAGTGAATTTTTTTCAGAAACTTTTGTGGCACCCTGTATATATTAATTTTTTCAATCTAGACCCTAAAAATTCCGTTTTTGAATCGAACAACCTAATACAAATAGAAATGTGTCAACTGGAAAAGTGGAAAAGATAAAAAAATAAATATGTATATATCAAATTTGGCATTCTTTAATACGTGTTTTAAATTATTAAACTGCTCGAAATTTCTATTTATTAAAAAGGCTAGTGACCTAAGATTTTGGGAGTGATTTGAGACAAGTAGAGATGAAATGACTGAAGTGCTCTATACATTTTCTGGCTATATAAACATCAAGAAAGAGCTTAATAATGTAAATAGGAAATAAAGTAACAAAACCATATAATTTTGAAAACTTGATTGAATTTGATGATGAAAACAAAGTGAGCTTTTTGGAGAAAAAGTGTTTGAAAAGAAACTGTATTAGATTATGATAGTATTAATTCATGTTTTTATTTCGAAAATGTCGAAATAAACCTAATTACTGATGAAGATATTAGGAAAGCAGATAAGCTGTTAAAATAAATGCTCTTTTTATTTTTAGTCAGAAAGCTGAGTTTTAAATCACTCTTTCCAAGTATTTGTTCGAATGCATTTGGTCCAAATAAAAATATAATGTTTCTTTGTACGCTGAAACCAAACTAAAAAGCTAATAATAAATCGAAATTAGATTTACGCATATGCTTTACTTGCGAAATATATAACAGCAAGCTTTAAAATCCCCACTAAATAGAATTTCTCTTTTTTGTAATAGAATAAAACGGCACCATAGTCTTGATTATCGATATCTAAATATTAAAATATAATTTATACATTCTCCTGTGTTCCCTGTAGTTACATAAATGTGACTTTCTCGACTCATTTGTCCAAAAATCTTATCACACTCATAGTTAAAAACAAAAACTTTTGTAATTCTCAGAATAGTATTTACAGGAATATTATGGATCTTATTAGGACCATAACTAAGGACATACAAAGAACAAGTTTCTATTTTTGTTGACATTTTTATTTGATTTTTGTAAGGAATGATAGGTGTTTTCAGTTTAAATATTCTCACTATGAATTAATAAAAATTTATTACTATTCTTTATCATCATATGATCTATTATTTCTAATCTTTGATGATACTTATGTTGCTTTATACCCGATATATCATTTCCAGAAACATAGTAATGGACGTAGGTAGAGGCATAAGCGAATCCCTCGGTAAAGATACAGCTAGAAGAAGAGAGTACAAAGTTCTGATTAATAAATACTCCCGTAAAAATTTGGTTTTTCATACTTATAAATGCAATTGAACTGTGTGATCTATCGCTCTCTTTAGCGTTGTATATTCGCTTAATTAGTTCGCTATTTACTAACAAAGTGATTAAACTTAATAAAAAATTCATGTTTATTCTTTTAGAAAAGTTTACTATATAATAATTTTGGATATCAGATTTTCATAGATTCCCATTCAACACTGCCCGTCAAAAGTGATTCAGTGTTTGGGAAATTCGAATTTAAATGGTAATTCATGAATGAATAAGACTTCAAGCAAGCCAATACTCATATGGTAGATAGATACAGCCTTTGTTTATAATTATTCAAATATTATAGATCTATTTTAAATATTGATAGAGATATGATTACTCAAAGTTGAAAGTAGGTGATTCAGTGTTTTGTCGAATTTTTAAAATTTACAAAATTTTCATTCTAGAACATTCTAAAATACAGCAAAATTGTTCATTTTTATTTCAAATCCTTAGCAGAAGGTATTAAGGCTTATTTGGTATGAAAAGAAGAATATTGAAACAAGAATTAACGAACTTGCTTTAAATAGAAAATCTTCAAGAAAAATAGCTGAAATTGTTGGAGTTTCACAAGCAACAGTGTCCAGAGTAATAAATAGAGTTGAAAAAAATACTCCAGAGTCTATAATATATAGTCCTCTGGTCTTAGATAAATATGATGAAAAATATATTGGAAGATTAGCAGCAAGTGGTAAATGCTCCACCTCTACAGAAATACAGCGAGAATTCAAGAGCTATGCAGGAATATCCGCCTCTTCGAGTACTATACTGCACAAATTAAAACGTAGCAACATCGTATCTAGATACAAAAAGAAATGCCCCAATTAAAAAAAGCTCATCGTCGAGCAAGATCAGATTTTGAAAAAACAAGCAGAAATTGGGAAAATAAGGACTGGGATATGGTTATATGGTCAGATGAGACTAAAGTAAATCTAGAGGGATCTGATGGACGTGATAGAACATTCAGAAAAATCGGGGAACCACCCAAAGATCACAATATTACTCAATCAAAAAAACTCGGTTGTGGATCAATTATGGTTTGGGGATGTATGGTTTCATCAGCTGTTTGGTATCTTTGTAGAATTGATTTCAGTGTTAATGCTGAGATATATGAGAGTATTCTGGATGACGAGCTGATGTATACAATTGACTTGTATGGCTTGGACAAATCTAAAATTGTATTTCAAAATGACAATGCGTCCTCTCATACCGCTTCAAATATAAAAAATGGTTCAAAAGAAACGAAATAAAAGTAATAAGATGGACTGCACAATCTCCTGACCTTAACCCAATTGAACATCTATGGGATCATATGAAAAGAGAGCTAAAAATTCGACCATCATGTAAAGACAAAGATGAACTTTTGGAGAGAATTCAAGATATATGGAACAATATTTCAGCTGAAGTATGTCTTAAACTTGTTAATTCAATGCCTAGAAGACTAGAACAGATAAGAAAAACCAAGGGCGGGCACACAATCAATTGATTTTTCATTTTTTAAAAAATTCGACAAAACACTGAATCACCTACTTTCAACTTTGAGCAATCATATCTCTATCAATATTTAAAAGATATCTATAATATTTGGATATGTTATAGATAAAGGCTGTATCTATCTACCATATGAGTATTAGCTTACTCGAAGTCTTACTCATTCATGAATTACCATTTAAGTTCGAATTTTCCAAACACTGAATCACTTTTGACGGACAGTTTAATAACCTATATGATTTTCGTAGTTTGAGACTAAAGAAAAGGTCTAAAAATTAAAATAATTCAAAATACACTAATGCCTAGACCAATGACAAGTGTCTTTACGGCAACATTGAAAATCCCAACTAAATAAAACTTTTCTTTTTTATAACAGAACAATACAGCTCCATAATCTTGATTTACCACAACTATAAATAAATTTTAATTGGAGTACATTCTTCTACATTCTCTGTATTGATGCATATATCAATCTTTTGTACTCGCTCTCCTAAGACGGCTTTGCATTTATTGTGTCTAAGAACAGAAACTTTAGAACTTCTCAGGACTGTATTTAACGGTCTATTATCAATACTATTAGGCCCATAGCTAACTACTTGCAGAGAACATGACCTTATTCTTCTTGATAGCCTTAATTCATTTCCATAAGTGTATACAGGCGTTTTTAATTTAAACTAGTTGATAGGCCTGTTCTTTCGAACCGACTTAAAACACTTTAAATATTTTATATGATTTTAAACTCTTCTCTTTTAGGGTTAAAATGTGCTAAGAGAATTATAGGCTTTCATTTCTAAAAATTATTTAATGTTACTCTGAATTATTAATAAAAATCAACCATAAAGATCATTATTATAAGAGATTTTCTGTATATAAAAATATTAGACTTTCTCAAAAATAATTCTATAATAAAATTACTTATATAAATAGTTAAAATATCTGATTTAAATTCAGTCCAAAAGCGTCAACTATTCTTAAATTCAAGATTATTTAATTTAATTTAAAGCATTTCTATTGATTTAATTTTATTATATTAGTAATTATTAAAAATACTCCATGTACGTATGAAATGAAAAAATTTTCATTTTTTTAACAAAATCCTGGATTTTTATTCGCTAAAGAATATTGTCAAGAAGTATGATAAATTACACATAATAATCTTTGTATAAAATATAGTAATAAATTCTCTAAGAACAACCATAAAAAAGAGTTAAGTACCTTATCTCTTTATTTTTTAACTTTGATTAATTTAAACACTTGTATTCTAATTATCAAAAATTTTGGGCTTAGAAATAAAGCTAAAAGCAAGATAGTACCATCATATGATTGCTAATTTAATTGTGTCTGACTTTTATTATCACTATTTTTCTCTATTGTTAAATCCTTTCTTTATGTTTAATTTCTCTGAAAGCAAGCAATTTTACGATATCTTGGGCTTATAAATAAAGGTAAAATTAAGATAGTACCATCATATGATTTCTAATTTTATTGTCTCTGACTTTTATTATCACCATTTTTCTCTATTGTTAAGTCCTTTTTTTATTTTTGATTTCTCTGCAAGCAAGCAAGATTACGATTTTAATTATATTACGCCGCTTTACGCAAAAAGGTAAGCGAATTTTAATTAATATCTAGTGCCAAGATTTATATATATATTTTCTATAAATTAAGCTTTATTTTTAAAGAATATCTGTTTAAATTACTATAATGGATAACTTACAAAAATTAAAAAATTCAATAACCGATAAAGAACAATGTGTATTTATCAAATTTGGAGAAATTCTAGGCCACAGTTCGGGAGTAATACACAAAGAATTGGTTAAAACGATAGAAGAAAAGGCTTATAAATATAATATACTGAAAAATATGATTTCTAATTTTAATAAGGGCCAAAATTGCGTTGAAGACACTAGAGGAGGCGATACAAGTAATCATTTAATAAAAGAAAATACAATTAAGAAAAGTAAAGAATATCTTGCTCAAAGTAGAGCCTGGTCGTGCCTCGAACTTTCCATGTTAGTAAATTGTAGCAAAGCTACTGTTTATCTGTATTTAACAGAAGATTTTCAAATGAAGAAATTATTGAGCAAATCGGTTCCTCATTTTCTCACACAAGAACAAAGAGAACATAGAGTATTAGCATGTAGATATAATTTGGAGCAGTTATCAAAACAAAAAACCCTAATAACCAGAACATTGGCTATAGACGAAACTTGGCTTACTTTATATATGCAACCTCAGCGTGACCAGTTTCGATTTTGGAGAACTAAGGACGAAAGCCCACCTCAAATTGTAGCACAATCAAACTATCAGAGAAAAAGTATGCTTATACTAGCAATGGATTATAATGGTGTTGCATATTGGAAGCTTTGTGCACCTAAAGAGACGGTAACTTCAGAAGTCTATATAGGCTTTATTAATGAAGTTTTACTAAAATGGCTACCTGATAAGAAATTCAAGTATCCTATGGTTTTACAGGATAATGCAAGACCTTATAAATCAAAGCTTGTAATGGATTTTTTTGATGATAAAAAAATCTGCACTTGGTATCATCCTCCATATAGTCCAGATATAAGTCCACCTGATTTTAATTGTTTTGGTAAATTAAAGAGGAAGTTAAGAGAAAATGATTATGACAATTGGGAAGAGTTGGAATTATAACTAGAGACTATTATCCAGGAACTTAATATAAAGGGTCATATGAATGGTATTCAGCAGCTAGCTGAAAGATGAGCGATTTAATAAAAGTAGAAGGTTCATATATATAAACTACAAATTTTATTCTTTTTTATCTCATAATGAATTTTTTATTTAAATTTTTTCCTTTACCTCTTTGCATGAAACGGCGTAATAGTAAAGATGGTTGAGATTATTGGATAAAAAAATAAAACTAACACAAAAATATGCGACCATATAATAAAAAATACATTTATATAGATACATATTGAATACTAAAAATACAATAAAAATAATTACTGAAGGAGATAGAAGAATATGAATAAAAATTTTAAAATAAGTCCATGTTCTTAAATCATTATTTTTTAATTTAGAAACAGGTTTATTGGAAAAAGATAAAATGACCATCTTTATAATTTCAATGTTATTCATTACATAATCTATAATTATTAATAAAAAGTTTTATATAAAGAACATTTACTTTTAAATCTTCTTTTAATTAAAATATATAAATCTTAATTAGATTAGTATTCAAGCAAGGTTTAATAGCTTGTATTTTTATATTCTTAAATTGTGTTTCTAAACATAATTGATTATAATATAATTTATCTTTTATTATGATCTAATTGTTTAAGATTAATAATTTAAAGATTTACCGAATATATAAAAATTGAAAAAAGTCATTAATTTCTTCTTTTAATTGTCTCTAACAATATTAAATTTTTTTTTAAATACTTGAATCCTTTCTTCATAAATTAAGTTTAAATGTTTTTGTTTATGAAAAAATTTTTCTTCGTATTTCAAATTCTATAAGTGTTTTGGTTGAAATAATTTAATAATAAAAATAACACGTGCTCAAATTTACTAAAACGTCATTTTACTCTATGTAGAGAAGATATTTTAAAATCTAATATAGCCTATGTTACCCGCAGTGTTTTTGTCTATCTTTTGATATAATTTTTATATTATTTTCTTTAGTCCTATTAAAGTGATTGACGAACATACACACGTATTCTCGATTTTAGTAAGATGGCACTTTATTTTCGTTCAGAGTAATCCCCATTTTACTTATTAAATAATTGGTTGATTAATAATCATTAAAAATTTGGTTGAATTAAGAAGAGAATCAAAAAGTGACTACTCTGAAGGAAAATAAAGAGCCATGTATAACAAAGCAGACTATTTTAATACAAAAAGGACAAAAAACCAAGTTTAAATAATAAATCAATCCAGCATTATTTTTATATTCTTTAGTATATGAGCCCCAAGCCAATCAAGACATTTTGAAAATCGAAAGACTACAAACGAAAATAAGAGATGTGGAAAATGCAATCACTAACACGACCAACATGAGTATATTGAACTCAAACACAAATTCAATTGAAAAAAATGATGTAGACGGTGACGATGGTGATGAATTTTTCGACTGCCAATACCAAAATTTCAAGAAACTTCATAAAGACTAACCTTTTTTCAATAAGACTTTTTTCTTTAGTATTAGGAAACGATTTAGTTAGAAGAATTTACAACGAAGAGACTGGAAATGTCTAAGATTTTGTTGCTCTTATAGAAGTGAAAAATGAATATTGTATCGTAGCATTTATCAACAAATATGCTGCACTATCATCATCCAAATGTACTTTCACTCCTGCAACTGCACATCTTTCTATTTATGCGTACTTTATCGGATTAGGAAACGATAAAACAGGCACTAAAATTCGTCAAACTTATGGACGAAAAAAGCTTGTAGATTTCCAAATAATATTAGGGCGTTTCGAGCAAAGAGACACTCGAAAAAATTTGCTATAAAAGTTATAAAGTTTAAATTTAGTAGGTTTATAGATACGAACCTTCTGCATCTATTACATTTATCCATCTTTCGGGTAACTTCAGGATACCATTCATAAAACCTTTAGCATTAAGCTCCTGAATTGCACTTTCTAGCTGAATTTCTGGTTCACGCCAATCATCATAAATGCTTTCCTTTAACTTCCTCTTAAATTGCCCAAAACAATTGAAATCAGGTGGGCTAATATTAGGGCTATAGGGAGGATGATCCCAAACCCGAATTTTTCATCAATAAAACACTGCTTTATAAGATTTGATTTATGTGGTCTAGCATTATCATGTAATATTATAGGTACCTTGAATTTCTTATCAGGTAACCATTTGTCTAATAATTCGATTAGGAAGTTTTTATAGAAATCTAAAGTTACAGTCTCTTTAGGAGCACAGAGCTTCCAATAATCAACACCTTGAAAATCCATTGCTACTATTAGCATTTTCTTTCTTTTATATTTAAATTGAAGTACAAATTCAGGTGGGTCTTCATTTTTATTTCTCCAAGATCGAATCTGGTCACGTTGGGGTTGCATGTATAAAGACACCAAAGTTTGATTAAGTAGGCTATTTCGTTGTAATAGTAGTTGCAAATTATTTTTACATGCTAACATTTTATGTTCTCTTTGTTCATCCGTGAGAAAATGAGGTACCGATTTACTTGATAATTTTTTCATTTGTAAATCTTCTGTTAAATATCGAAATACTGTTGTTTTACTACAATTTACCAGCATGGAAAGTCGAAGCAAGATCATGTTCTAGTTTGGGCCAAAAATTCTTTAATTTCATCTATTACATTTTCTTTTTTCGAGACATCACTTGTATCGCCTCCTCAGCTATCTTCTACCACATTGTAGCTTCTCTTAAGCTTAATAACTAAATGCTTGACTGTATTTAGTTTATATGCACTATTTCCAACTGATTCAACTAAGTCTTTATGAATTATCCCAGAACTGTGTCCCAGGATTACGCCAAATTTGATGAGAAACCGCTGTTCTTTATCTGAAATTGAATCTTTTAATTTTTGCAAGCTATTCATGATAATATTCAAAATATAATTATTTATAAATAAAGCTTGTAGTATATATAAATTAATTTAAAAGCCTTGATATTATTAGTATATTATTAAAGGCGTAATTTGAAAAAAATTCGAGTGTCTCTTTGCTCGGAACACCCTAATAGAAAGTGATTTTTTTGGCAAGGTGTTATTGGAACCTGGCTTTTTTCGGTTGTATTATATGGATTATTCCTTTTGTTTAATTGGGTATAAAGTTGAATATGAGATTCATCATTAAATAAGATATTATCAACTAATTTTATTGCTCTTGGGCCTTTAGTTAAAAACCCTGCATTTTCAACAATTTGACCAAACTTAATTCTATCATCGATATTTTTTTGACTTAAAAGGTGTTTATTTTGTCTTGAATAACCATATTTCCCCCAATTTGTTGATTTTCTATATCTTTGCACTGTTCTTCTACTTATAGTTTTATTACATTTTTGATATCTTAAACTAGAATTCAACTTGGCAGCGCATTCTCTATCAGAAACTCCGTGTTTTTCTTTCATATTACGCTTTATAAATTTTTTAGTGTTTACGCAAAGTTTTCTATTCCACAAGACTCTTTTTTCTTTATCGTTTTGCCTTTTTTCTTCATATGGCACAAAATTTTTGAAGCCTCGGTTATAGTTCTAGAATATTAGTGCATCATAGTGAAAATAGGTTGATGAAGCAACTAAAATGGCAAGAAACATAACTAACAGATATTTTATGGATAGTAAATACATAAAGTTATTTTCATTCTTACTATTTTATTNTTATTCATTCAAGAAACTAAAATTCCTCGATCAATTAGAATAGAATTATGTTTCAAAAATTTTGTCCCATATTGTAAACGGTTTGTCGAGAGCACTTTAGATGACGTGATATTTCTGTAGGGGACATTCTAGCTTCTAATAAACATTTTATTCTTATTCTATTTTGATATTCAATAAATATATTTTTATTTTCCATTTTGAAAAGTTATTTATTTTAAAAAAACAAAATTGGCTAAATAAATATATTTTTTATTACCACCCATCGCAAAAATTAGAGTGTCCAAATTTACTTGCGCCACCCTGTAGATTGTTTTGAGAAACCATCGATCGGGTTTTCGGATTGCCAACTTCAGAAAAATTCTAAGTCAAGACAAAATGAAAGAATTAAGCCGGAATTATGAAGGATTAAATAAATATGCTGAAATAATTGACTTTACTGAATTAGAAACCGAAAGTATTGAAGCCAATATGGGATATGCTCAAAGATTCAATTATTTATCTTCTAAATTAAACACCATCCCTAATGGAAGTAAACCTAATTTGCATTTATTAGAACTCAAATCAACACCTATTATCAAAGGCTCTATATTCGTTAAAGAGTTTGAAAAGAATTGTTATTTGAAACTCTTAGTTCCTTATAATAATTCTGATAATATGAAGTTTATTATTTCGATATTTGATAATGGAGAATTTGTTTCTTTTGTAATCCCTTATAATGTTGCATTGATTATTAATGAGAATATTATTTATGCTATTTCGTCTTATGAAGAATCTAATGTGAATTTTATGTGTTTGGAATATGAGAAATCAGAAAACGTAGATCTTTCCGTCGAAATCAAAATCGAATAATATCGGTAAATTAGCTTGTCATTGTATCACTTTTATTAAAAAATATATTAAAATACATAGTTTCATATAGAGTTGAAAATTATCTAATCAGAATAGACAATACTACCCATCAATTGTATATTTCAATCTCTAGAAAAGTTTCATGATTTATAATTGACAGAGATTAGAATTTAAAGATTTAATAAATAAATAAAATTAATAACAGCTAAGTTTATCTTTCATACAACCATTTATACAGTTCTCGATTTGGTAAGAACTATAAACACATTTGAACAACTTATTATGTGAGCAAATAGAAGAACCAGGTTTATATTTAGAAGGCAAACAAGCATGGCCATGACAAGAACGGTTTGGAGGACATTGTAATAGAGTTTCTTCGCCTTTAATACATTCCATCTACGTATTTTTAGACAAACATTTTCGCCCAGATTTACATTTCTTACCTTTATGAATTCGAACACACTCAGCATGACCACTTAGGGTTTGCTCGCAACGATGATTTCGTTTACATAGTTCTCTTATGTATTGTTTACCTTTAATACAGGCGACTTTTTTATTGCCACTACATTTGATTCCTGAGAAAGCACAACCAATTCCTTCAAGTATATTGGAACTTGGATAAGAAGAAGTAGTAGAGTTAGTTGCACTATTAGGTCTACAATGATTTGGTTCGTTAACATCACATTTATGATCAAGTGGGTATCGATTATGGATAAAGGTTATGCCATTTTGACATTTCAATACAGCATTTTCAAAACATCTAAACCCGTACTAATTACACCTATCTCTACATTCGTCTTGATAACATTGTTGATCATAGTTACATTGATGTTCCACTTTCTCACCATCTTGACATTTGATCAATGTATTAGAGGTCAAACATTTAGCTAAACCTGTACATTTCGATTTACATTTACCAACTCCATCTTTTACAGTACAACCATTCTTACAAACAGCCTGCTTCAATACACCACCATCACATCTCAACAATTTAGTACCTTGGCAATGATCTTCCACGAAATTACACGTGTCTACTGTTTCTATCTTTTCGTTAGGCTCTAATTGTCTAGTATCAGGTAGTTCTCTTAATTCATCATAAGTTATTGGAATACAAGAAGCAGAATTAGAATAACGATTTTCATAACATTTCGTATCTTTAGGACATCTAATTGATTGTTGTCCGCCATTGATGCAATCCAATATTTCCGATACATCAAAACTACATTTCTTACCTTTGAAAGAACATTTCGACAAACATTTAACTTCATTCTGGTCAATCAAAGTACATTGATTATTTTTACATTGATCAATAACTTCAGTAACTCCATTAAGCGAACACTTTACGATAGAATTATTTACACATTTCAAAGAACCTAAATCAGTACATTTATCTACACATTGAATCTTATGATCATTACCATTTTGAGGTTGACAGATTTGATTAATAGAACATTTCCCAATTTGACTTTCCAAACCATCCAAACAAATCCAGAAAGCACCATCATTGCATTTCTGGCCTTTATAATTACATTTTTCTTTACAAATTGGATCATTACCACCGACACATAATTGTTCAGAGTTACAAGTCTTTTTAATCTTCTCGACACCAAGAATACAAACTTTGATATCTTGACCATCACACTTGGCTCCTTCATACTCACATTTTGGTACACATCTAATATGATTATCATCATGATTATATCCACCAGAAGATGGGATAGAGGAGCAAAGTTCGTTATGTTTACATTTCGATTTAACTTTCTCCGAACCATAAGAACACTCAATAATAGTATTTCCGTTTCGACATTTTCATCCATTGAAATCACACTTAATCGAGCATTTAGCAGGAGAATAAGCGGATTGAGTACATTTCTGAACTATACAATGCTGTATTTCAACCTCTATACCGTCTGGATCACATTTCATAACCTTGTTATTTTTACATTTAGCATCTTGATAACTGCACTTAGGTATACAAGTGACAGTACCTGGAGAGTTGGTTGAAGGTAGACAAAGCTCGGTTGATGGATTTCAGTGTTGATACTTCGGCTCTCTACCATTAATACAACTATAGATAGTACCATTGATACATTTGAAACCATCATAAATACATTTCGGTTCACACTTAATCGCACCATCTCCATTAGGGGTACAAATCTCAGTATCTTGACATTTGGTTTGAGTTTCAATACCATAATTACAGCTAATGATTTTATTATCTTGGCATTTCGATCCCGAATAGGTACATTTTGGTATACATTTGGCATCCTCGGTTTCAGAGTTAGGAGAATGACATACTTCATCGGAATTACAGCGATTAATCTTGATCTCAACACCATTTATATATTTATTCACCCCACTTTGTGATCATTTGGCATTCCTATAAGTACATTTTGGTTTACATAAGGCATCACTACCAATTTGTTCGCAAATTTCATTAGAAGGACATTGTTTGACTAGAGATTCTATTGATGAAGCGCAGGTATAAATAGCATCTTGTTTACATTTTCAACCATTATAATTACATTTTGGTACCCCATTTGGAATAAGGGAACCTAATTCTGAATCTTGACATTGTTTCCATTCCAATTCAATACCTTGATGACATTTATTAGTCTTATTACCATTATATTTATAATCTTGATAATTGCATCTTGCTTTACATTCAGCATTACCCAAGTAAGATTGATAACATTGTTCATTATAATTACACGTCTTGGCGTTGATTTCTTGCTCATTGATGCACATAGAAAGCTTGTTCTTATCAGAACTACAACGAATGCCTTTATAATCACACTTCGGTATACATTTCACTTCATTTGTATTGCCAGGTGTGGGAGAACATAATTCATTGGATTTGCAAAGACCAACTTGTTTTTCATCTCCATCAATACATTGTACAACCGTGTTAAGTTTACATTTAGTTCCTTGATAAGTACATTTTGAAGAACATTGAGCTCCGGTATAAGGGAGTTGTTTACAAAGTTGACCTGTACAATCTTGTACTTTCAGTTATAATCCATCATTACACATAAACACCTTGTTATCTTTACATTTCGTACCTTGATAAAGGCATTTTGGTGAACATTTAGCTTTTAATATTGACTTGACAGGATCTAGGATTTCATTTTGACAAATCTCATTAGAGGAACGTTATTGTATTTGTTTCTCAACACCTTCATTACATTGGAACAAAATATTGTCTTTACACTTGGTACCCTGATACGTACACTTGGATTGGCAGCTAACTTCAGCTTCATTGTATGTTTTTGAGAATTTAGGTAAACATAATTCAGTGGATTTGCAAGTGTCTAATTCTATTTCCATTCCATCATTACATTTATAGATCTTATTAGCTATACATTTTGTACCTTTAAATGTACACTTATCAATACAGGTATAATCTTTACACCATTGATTGGAAGGACATCTCGAGATTTGTTCTATACCTCCAACGCAACTGATCAAGTCGAATTTGTTAGGACTGCATTTAGTATTTATAAATTGACATTTGTTTTTACATTGAGCAATACCTGGTGATTTTAGGTCTTCAATACACAATTCTGAAGCTTGACATTTCAACGTTTGTATTTCGATGTTATTAGCACAAACATAGACAGCATTATTCTTACACTTTAATCCACTATAAACACATTTATCAACGCACTTAGGGTTATTAGAACCATCAATGATACAAAAGGAATCTTGAGAATATTTCTGCTCAATGATTTCAGCTCCATTAGAACAACTAATAATGGAATTAGAATTATATTTTCTATCTTTAAATTGACATTTTTCCTTACATATACCACTAGGAACACCATTAATAGTATCATCTAGACAAGTTTGATTGTTGAGACATTTCATAGCTTCCACCTCGACACCATCAACACATTTAGATATTAGGTTAGTAATTTTATTACACTTAGTACCCACGTAGGCACATTTTGGTGAACATTTCGCATCACGTTTGGAATTGTCTAAACAAATCTGACCATCACAATTTTGAACTTGTCTTTCAAACCCTTTCTTACATTCCATAAATTTATTGTTCTTACATTTCAATCCATCATAAGTACATTTAACCGTACAATCTACACCAGTACCATCTTGTTTAGGTATGCATAATTCGTTTAAAGAACATTTCTTCGATATAGTCTCGATGCCATTAATTGGACATACAACCACATTATTATCTTGACATTTGGATCCCTTAAAATCGCATTTAGTAATACATTTCGATAAATCAGAGTTGCAATATTCATTATCTTTACATTTAGTCTCACTTTCAATACCATTTGTACATTTAAGTATTTTGTTCTGATCACATTTGGCTCCTTCATATTTACATCGAGGTACACATTTTGCAGCATCGTTTATGGTAGAACACAATTCATCAGGTTTGTATTTAATTTGTTCTAGTTGCCCTACAACACAGTTAGAGATAGAACTATTATTTTGACATTTTGAGCCAGTATAAACACATTTCGATACACATTCTATAACTCCACCATTAGGAGAACATAATTCATGTTGTTTGCATTATGTTATTTGTTCTTCAACTTCATTTTTGCAGTTATAAATACCATTATTTATACATCTATTTCCTTGATAATTGCATTTTGGTACACAACGAACGGAAGAAGTGGTTGTTTGACATAATTTATCTTTCTTACAAGTCATAACCAATTGATCGATGCCGTTGGTACAAGTTGTTATAGTGTTGGTATTGCATTTCATTCCTTTATATTCACATTTGGGTTGACAACTGACTTGATTATCTTTAGGATCGAAGGCGCACAATTCAGATGGGGAACAAGTTTTCAATACAGTCTCAAAATCATTTTTACAAGTAATGATGGTGTTATTTAAACCACATTTCGTGTTCTTAAATTCGCATTTCTGCGAACATTTAGCTCCATTAGTGATCGTTTCGCATATTTGTCCTTTGCAATCTTGTACTTAAGTTTCAACTTCATTTATACATTTTACTGCCGTATCTTGGTGTTTGTTTAGAGGAGGGGTAAAGGGGTTAATATTTATTGAAAAAAAAACCATTTATATAGAAAAAAACTTGTTATTTGACCCTGATGCCTTAGTCTTGTTGTTCTCGTGCTTTATTAATATTCCCATGTGAATATTAATTACTTATTAATTTACTTATTTTTCTTTGGGTACTTGATAACTTTTGCATTGCATGAAAATAGTGGATTATTGTGGATAATTGCGGTTAATGCGGATTTCATGCAATTTAACCGCAATTTTATAAATATGGGACAAAATTTTCTTACATAATTCTATTCTAATTGGTCGAGAAATTTTAGTTTCTTGAGTGAATAAAATAGTAAGAATGAAGATAAATTTATGTATTTATCAACTTTACTATCCATAAAATATCTGTTAGTTATAATTCTTGCTATTTTAGTTGCTTCCTCAACCTATTTTCACTGTAATGCATTAATATTCTAGAATTATAACCGAGGCTTCAAAAATATTGTGCCATATGGGATAAAATTTTTGAAACATAATTCTATTCTAATTGGACGAGAAATTTTAGTTTCTTGAATGAATA
>NIPM01001609.1:0-16899 GCA_002738285.1 Holacanthella duospinosa
ATCTAATTAATCGATGATTATAACAAATATCGATATTGCATTTTATTATTTATCTAATTAATCGATGATTATAATAAATATCGAAAGTGTCTTTTATTATTTTCTAATTAATCGATGATTATAACAAATGGTACTTTATTCAGAGTAGTCACTTTTTGATTCTTTGCTTAATTCAACCAAAATTTTAATGATTATTAATCAACCAATTATTTAATAACTAAAATGGGTGAACGAAAATAAAGTGCCACATGAAACCTATACAATTGGTGTGCAATTCTTATTTTGTCTAACCAACTTTGTAAAAAATTCATGAAAGCAACCAAGATAATCATAATAGGAGACGAAAAAGTAGGCAAAGTAACACCACAACTTAATAGTTTATATAGTCTTCAATTAGATCGAAAGTATTACATTATTGATGTTAATTTGTAGTTTTTGTATAATAGATTTCTCACTACTTATACGCCTACTATAGGCGTGAATTTCCAAAGTAAGAAGGTTGAGAATAAAGGAAGAAAACACAATTTACAAATTTGGGATACTTCTGGGCAGTCTAGATACCAAAACATAGTCAAAAATATCTATAAAGATACAGAAGTAGTGATTTTGGTTTATGATGTTTCCCAATTGTTGAGTTTTCAAAATTTACTTCAGTGGTTAGCCAATTTTGAAGATATTAATATTCCTATTATCATTGTTGGAAATAAAAAGGACTTGCATTGCTCCGTTAGCGAATATCAGTTAAATGCCTTTATTAGGGAACAATCGGTCAAGCATAATTTGAGCTTTATTACGATTTGTAGCAAGTCGAGCAACGACGTGGAAGTTTTGTTCGACAAAGTGATCGAATTATTACCACATAAAGCGTATTTAGAAACGAACGAAAGTAGTCGATTAGTAGAAGATAGCCGAAGCTCGATTAAATCGTTGAAAATCTTAAAACAACAAAACGAAACAAAAGAACGCTCTTGTAATAAATGTTTAATCTTATAATTTGGAATAAATAATCAGGATAATCAACGCAATCAAAACGCCTAAAATCGCATAGGTGATCGCTTTATTAGCCAGCATTCGGCGCGACATAAACCGTAACGTCCTAGTAGCGCCATCAAGCTGACCGTCAGCCTCTTCCAAGGTGTTACGTGTGTGCAGGATTTGCTCTCTTTGGCCCCTTAAATCGTTCAAGATGTTGACACCTATGTTTTCCGTTTCCATGGCTACTCGATGGGAATTATTCAACCTTTCACTGACGTCGTTGAGCTTTGAAGTGGCGGATAACAATCTATCTCTTTGACCCAGGTCATTGGTGGAGCTACTGCTGCCATCTCCTAATAATTCGCTTCTATTGCTTGAGAGAGAGATTTCCTTTATTTGGCCTTTGTAATTTTTTATCTTGTTATTCATGTCTTTTATCTTATACTTATACATAGGATCATTAGAAGTTTGTAGCTCCAATTGAGACGTCTACAAAAGATTAGAAGAGATGGAATACAATTTCTTCACATTCTTCAATGTCTCTTTCGATTATTTTAACAATGTTCTTCTTGCTCTCTACCGAAACAACTCTATAACTCTTTGCTTCTTGTAGACTTTCTTCTACCTTCTGCACTATTTGCTCATAGTCATTTTCATAGTTTTCGATTAGAGAATTAGAATTCATTTTTAAAACCAAGATTTCAGCCCCTTTATAAAGCAAGTCAACTTAGACATAAGCACAGAAACAAAAATAGGACAAAGCTTATTTTATTTTGAGTCTAACAAAACACAGTATTCTCTAAATCAAGGCATAAATGGAGAATACAAACAATCCATGATATGATTTAGTCAGCTTTTGGGTGTGAGTTATTGGGGGTGCAAAGACAAATAAAAAGTGCCAAAGAAATAGAGCAAAATTAATGGAAAAGAATGTAATAGAAGATAAGACGAGGGAAGAGGAGGTGTTGAATGCAAAGTATCAATATGTCGTCACCATTTTGATTTTACTCAACTTGACCGTTTGTTTAAGTGATTTTGTCATTTCTTTTTACTTAGAAAAAGAAAAAAGTGAGCAGAAAAAGAAGGTGTTGAACACGGTAGAAGATGTGTTGGCCATCATCAACATGATCTTACTGTTCTTCTTCATCATCGACCTGTTCATCCAGAGCATCTTGTTCGGCTTCATCAGATACTTCAAGCAGACACTGCATGTGCTGGACCTGGTAATTCTATTCTCCAGCTTGATCTTCCAGATCTTGTTCTTCCTGAACTTGAGCGACAACCTAAAAGACACGGTGTCCATTGCCATGGCCATTAGGCTATGGAATACGCTACGAATCATTCATTTAATTAACCGCTCCTTGGTGAAGCAAGAACAGGCAAAACTCACCACCATTAAGACAAAATTCAAAGAGATCGACAAAGAATATCGCGAGAAAGTGGAAGAAATCCACGAATTGAACGAGCGATTAAAAGGTTATTTAAACAATATCACCAACACAGAGTTTATGATCAAAAACTTGGAGTCTGATGTTCTAAGCTGCTACAAGAATTCTTGGCAACAATATGTCCCGCTTCAATCCACCTTGTATTCTACTACCAAAATCGGCAAGTCTTTTGGCGAGAAAAAATCCTAATATTGTAGAAGCTCCTCTTTGCCTTTCAATAAATTTTATTTGTATAATCCGCACTTTCATTCCATATGGGACAAATTTTTTGAAGCCTTGGTTATAATTCCAAATAGAAGTTTTGCAAAAAATGAATTGCATTATAAACATAAATACAATTTTTATGTTCTTTTATAAATTTTGACAAAAAGAATTTTAAATAACCATTTGTTTTGATATTTCTCCAGTCAATTACAGGGCTATGCCATAATTTAGCTTGGTATTAAACAATATAAAATCATTATGAAACAATATAATGCATCAATATAGTTCCAGTATCAATTAATATAAAATGTAAATTTTTTAATATAGCTTCAGAATTTTAAATATAATCCAACTTTTCAAAATATAACTCATATGCATAATTTTTAATATGAGATGGTGATTTAAAAAGACAGTATTATTTAATATTGATTTATTTTTAAAAAATAATGTCATTAAAATAACTAACCCTAAAAATATTAATATTTTGTTTATTGGATCTTAGTTCCAATTTTCGTAAAATTGTAAAATTAGTTTGAAAGATAAATTTATAAGCTGAGATAATTATTTAAAATTCTGAAGCTATATTAAATAATACTGTCTTTTTAAATCATCATCTCATATTAAAAATTATGCATATGAGTTATATTTTGAAAAGTTGGATTATATTTAAAATTCTGAAGCTATATTAAAAAATTTACATTTTATATTAATTGATACTAGAGCTATATTGATGCATTATATTGTTTCATAATGATTTTATATTGTTTAATACCAAGCTAAATTATGGCATAGCCCTGTAATTAGACGGTTCTCTGTCTTATAAATAGGATTGAATTAAATTGATGTGAAAAAATGAAAGAGAATCTAGGCCAAATTTATCAAAAAATAATGGTCTTATAAAAAGGACTTGCTATTGTTCTTATTCGATAAAGGTGAGTGAAGTCATTAAGGAATTGAAAGCAATTAAATCATGTTTTATTAATCAAAATATACATAAAATATTGAAAGCTAGAGTCGGATAGTTGTTAGAATGTGGATTATTTAGGAGTACTTATATATGGCTTAGGACTACCTATTTAATCTTACTCCTTATACTGTTTTTAAACCTGTTTTCATTTATACATAAAATAAAAATCATCTTTAAATTTTGTTTTTTATTTTTCA
This sequence comes from Holacanthella duospinosa, assembly GCA_002738285.1. NCBI lineage: Eukaryota > Metazoa > Arthropoda > Collembola > Poduromorpha > Neanuridae > Holacanthella > Holacanthella duospinosa. Next base: position 3,792 of record NIPM01001609.1, read on the forward strand.
AAAATAGAAACATCTTTCGAAAATTTTCAGCCATATGGGACAAAATTTTTGAAACATAATTCAATTCTAATTAGTCGAGAAATTTTAGTATCTTGAATGCATAAAATAGTAAATAAATTCACTATCCATAAAATATCTGTTAGCTATATTTCTTGCCATTTTAGTTGCTTCCTCAACCTATTTTCACTATGATGCACTAATATGAAAGAATTATAACCGAGGCTTCAAAAATATTATGCCATATTAAGCGTGCATTCATCCACGCATTTTAGCTATCAATCTTTTTGAAATGAATTTAATAGCAAACTTATTGATACCAGCATACATAACATTTGAATGCAAAGATAGCAAATTATATGAACAATATAAAGGATATGACCTCAATGATGTAAGCAAATTTGAAGTAATGTTGATCATGTTATATGGTAATTCCACTTGCGGATTAGGAAAAACAAGACATCGATGCAAATTAATTAAAAAAGAAGTGGACTGTGTAGGCTGGGTCTATAAAGATTTTGATATGATCGATACCTTTGGTATTGAAGTTCCTATTGGCTTTTCTAATGTCTTGAAAGAGGAATATAAACATTTTATTCAAGAAGTTCTGCATGACCCAGAATATTATCAAGAAGAAGAAAAGGATGAACTTTAACTATTTATAACAAGCATTCATATTAAAAACATCCACTAAATTTCTGGCTCATTTAGACTTTATTTATATACTTTACTCATTAAGCACAAAGAATGTTTTACTATGATACGATCATGAAAGATACCAATTCCCATTTTCAAAACAAATAAGCGATTAAAGAACATTTAAAGCAAATCTTGTGACTCCAAATGATGTTTAAAATCGTTAAACAGCTCCAACTGTTGCTCAGAAGTCAATTTCAAGATCAAATGCAGCAAATAAGATACCGTAATGGAGTATCTCATCTTAATAAAGGTGGTGTAGTAAATCGTAGAGAAGAACCCCATGATAAATTGGCAATCCACTCTATCTGTGATGCCGCCATGGCCAGGGATGCTATCGCCGAAATCTTTGATATTGAAGGCTCTCTTTAAACCACTAGCGAAAAAACCACCGAACGGGGCTATAATCGAGCCAAATGTTACATATGATATTGTGTGCAAATAAATGCTTTTCATTTCTACTGTTTCGATAAATTGACCGGTCTAAATTGTCAATTTAGGAGAATACCCAATTATAGATCAGATTAGACAAGAAAGAGGGGAGAGTATGAGGTTGTTTGATAAAAACGGAATTCAGTTCACATTTTTTGTAATTGTAAATATTATAATTGAAGTTCTAAAACTCGATTAAGAAGATTTACTTTGATCGGACATAAGAAATATTCCACTTGAGTATAAATAAAAGTAAACAATAAACCACCCAGAAGAGCCGAAAAGAATCCACCAATAAAGCCTTCCCAAGTCTTTTTCGGCGAAACTTCGATGAGAGGAGTTTTGCCTAAAAAGAATCCAAAGGCATAGGCACCGACATCGTTTAAAACAACAATCGTAACCGGCATAAGGAACCAAAATATGCCTTCTTTCATGTTAAGAATGATAAAGTGGCTGGAATAAACCACTAATAATAGTGTCATATGTGTTAGGGCAAACATATTGAACTGGAATTTATAATAGCCTTTCTTCAGATTGCTGACAAACCATACTAGTCCTAAACAATAAATGCCAAGTCTTATACCTACACAATAGAGCAAGAAACAAGTGAATTTATGATATCTAGTAAGTGATTTCAAAACAGGATAAAATGGTGTATCATTAAAATGGAACTTCAACGTTTCTGCATAGAAATAATAATAGCTGCAGAACAGTAGATACCAATTAATGCTGCGGAACCAAGATAGATGTCTTCTTTTGTTCGGTTCCGAAGCTAATCCAATTATTTCTTTAAATACCAATGTTTGAATAATCAGTAATAAGAATAGTATTGAAGAGGGCCCCAAAAATATTATCAAATAGACGATAAACACCATTATTAAGGCCCATATTGTTCTGATTTTACAGTTTTGCCATTTGGCTTTTTCTTTTAGTTCTATCTTGTCTTCTGTTTTATTTCTTGTCTTTCGTTTGTTCATTTAAAAAATTAAAATGATTCAAAGATTTCGTTATTCATTTCCGTTGGAGTTTGTTTACAAATGATCATCAAAATAATATCATAAAATCGGTACTTTGTTGATATTACTTGGAGTCAAATGTCACAAAATGAGCTCAGCTTATTTGTAAATATACTATCACTTTATTTGATTTTCATTTGCCCTATTTTGGGTTTTCTCTAAAAATTTTACACATTGCATCTATCAAACTTGAAACACGAGAAGCATGATGTCAAGTTGTCGTCAATAAATCAATATGGAAGGAACTTTTTGAAGAAAACTTGATTTTTTTGGTTGAAATAGTTGGAAATAAAATATTTAAATATCATTTGGTTGAAATATATGTAGAAAATTTTCATTTTTATCAACCAAAATAGCTTTTTATATAATTATTAAAAATTTTCAATCATAATACATTTTCTTCAAGAATTTCCTCATTTGGCATAATATTTTTGAAGCTTCGGTTATAATTCTTTCATATGGGACAAAATTTTTGAAGCCTTGGTTATAATTACAAATAGAACTTTTGCAAAAAATGAATTGCATTATAAACATAAATACAATTTTATACAAGAAAATATTTAAAACAGTTTTTCTTAAAATTTATTGTATTTGTTTTGATATTTCTCCAGTTAATTCTCTGTCTTGTAAATAGGATTGAATTAAATGATGTGAAAAAATGAAAGAGAATCTAGGCTAAAATTTATCAAAAAAATAATGGTCTTATAAAAAAGGCATGCTATTGTTCTTATTCGATAAAGGTGAGTGGAGTCTATAAGGAATTGAAAGCAAAAAACCATAAATCATGTTTTATTAATTAAAATATACATAAACTATTGAAAGCTAGAGTCCGATAGTTGTTAGAATGTGGATTATTTAGGAGTACTTATATATGACTTAGTACTACCTATTCAATCTTACTCCTTATAATGTTTTTAAACCTGTTTTCATTTATACATAAAATAAAAATTATCTTTAAATTTATTTGTTTTTATTTTTCAAAAAGAATAGAAACATCTTTCGAAAATTTTTTGCCATATGGGACAAAATTTTTGAAAGATAATTTTATTCTAATTGGTCGAGTAATTTTAGTTTCTTGAATGAATAAAATAGTAAGAATGAAAATAAATTCAAGTATTTACTATCCATAAAATATCTCTTAGCTATATTTCTTGCCATTTTAATTGCTTCCTCAACCAATTTTCACTATGATGCACTAATATTCTAGAACTATAACCGAGGCTTCAAAAATTTTGTCCCATATGGCACAAAATTTTTGAAGAAATCTTAATATTTTGGTTGAAATAAAAAATACATGTATTATTTGGTTGATAAATAAGTATAAGTTATATTTATTTATCAACCAAAGCAGGTTTTTATGTAATTATTGAAATTTTTCAACCAAAATAATAATGTTCTTTCGAGAATTATACTGAATTCTTCAACCAAAATTTTTGAAACATAATTCTATTCTAATTGGTCGAGGAATTTTAGTTTCTTGAATGAATAAAATAGTAAGAATGAAAATAAATTTATGTATTTATCAACTTTACTATCCATAAAATATCTGTTAGTTATAATTCTTGCTATTTTAGTTGCTTCCTCAACCTATTTTCACTGTGATGCATTAATATTCTAGAATTATAACCGAGGCTTCAAAAATTTTGTGCCATATGGCTCTTTATTTTCGTTTAGAGTAGTCCATTTATTAAATAATTGGTTGAACAATAATCATTAAAAATTTAGTTGAATTAAGAGAATCAAAAAGGGACTACTCTGAATAAAGAGCCATATTGCCTGTTTTCAAAATAAAATGAAACGATATTAAAGCAGTTTTTGTTATAATTAAAAGATAAAATTTAATTAAACATTTATTAAAGATTGATTAATACAAATTATTGATAAAATTCTATAGAATAAGATCCAAGCTCGATCAGAAAGCAAAGAACAACTTTAACAACGCTATGCCTATAATAAATACTATTTATGCTCTTCTTCAAGCCTTTTTTTAGCCCTTTCCGTTTAATTTTCAGCCCCATATTTTTTTAGATTGAATGCCAAACTCAAACCACCAATTGATAAAAAGAAATTCTCCCTCATACAGATCGATAGAAGACTTGCCCTCTTTAATAACCGAACACACATACATAAACTTAGAACAAAACATGAAATTAATACCAAAATCGACTGATACAGAAGACAATACCTTTTATAGTGAAATGGATACGCTTCAAGTTGAAGGATTTCTTCAAACGTATTTTAATGAAGAATTAGATGTCCATATCTGTATTAAATCTATCCATCTCATCCAAGTGAGAAAAGTCTTGTATCAGCTAGTTTGTTGTGCTAGTATGGGCCTCGCTTATTTAATCTTTACCTGGTTTGCTAAATGGAAAATTTCGTTTATTTATGCTGGCTCTAGTTTTACTAATTCCGATTATTTTCTTATAACTGTAACCACTCCTAACATAATTTAGTGTTTAGGATCAATATAAAAGATTAGAAGTAGTAGAGAAGAAATTTCTCCAGTATCCTTTATTTAATGTACACCTTCCTTTCATTTATGATCGTTTTGTAGGAGGATTTGGTGGTTTATTTCGATTATCATCATTTAAGATTTAGTTTTAATCCTCTTACCAAAGAATTTGAATTATTGAGTGAGCAGAAACAATTCAAGTTCGATCATTTACTTCAAGAACAAGATGGCCTTAATAAACAGAACTATGAAAGTCTGAAAGAAGTTTATGAAACCAATGAATTGAAGATCAAAGCGAAAAGTACGTTTGCATTATTATTTGAAGAAGTATTGAATCCATTCTATGCATTCCAAGTAGCGTCTATTATATTATGGTGCATCGATAGTTATTATTATTATGCATCATGCATCTTTATCATCTCCGTCATCTCTATTGTGCTCACTTTATTTGAGACAAAGAAAAACTTGAGAAGAGTAAGAGAGATGGCAGCTTTATCTATGGAAGTCCATGTTTATAGAGACGACAAATGGTGTATTGTTAATTCGAGGGATTTGGTTTTGGGCGATGTTTACCTGCTAGATAATCTGAGTATGATTCCGTGTGATTCGCTGTTGATCCAAGGCGAATGTTTGGTAAATGAAAGCATGTTGACTGGGGAATCGATTCCAGTTACCAAAATAATCTGCGAAGACGCCAGATTCTTAAATACAGAACATTTCCATTCCTTAATGAACTCGAGCTATTCCAAATTCCTTTTATTTTCAGGCACTAACTTGATTAGATCAAAGCCGAATTTCTTGAGTGTTCATTGTGAAACCAACAGAGATAGAAAACCAAGAACGGCTGGCTTAGTGATAAGAACAGGGTTTAATACTATTAAAGGCAATTTGATCCGCGGGATATTGTATCCTAAACCTATCACCTTTGAATTCTACAAAGATTCCTTTCGATTTATCACCGTTATGTTTTGTATCGCTTTTGTTGGCTTCTTCGTGTCCCTAGTCGCCTTAATTAGACTGAATAAATCAACAAAAGAAATCGTTTTGAAGGCTTTGGATTTGATTACTATAGTTGTGCCTCCAGCATTGCCGGCTACGATGTCTATTGGATTGGGCTTTGCAATTTCAAGACTAAGATCAAAACTAATCTTCTGCACTAGTCCATCCAGAGTGAATATAGCTGGTAAAATAGATATTGTTTGCTTCGATAAAACAGGTACCTTGACAGAAGAGGGCTTAAATATTTATGGCATCATCGAAGTGGAAGATAAGGGATTTAAAGAGATTAATCAAGATTATGAAAACAAAAAACATGATGATTTATCCTTGGCTCATTTGATGGCTACTTGCCATTCCATCAAATATGTTCATAATAAACTGGTTGGTGATCCTTTAGAATTGCAAATGCTGGAATTTACTAATTGGGTTTATGAAGAAGGCCATATTAGTCAAACCATCAACGAGATGGTTATAGCCGTGACTAGACCCTCGGATATAAGCAAATTGAGCTTGCATGAATTGAATGAATGTATCTTGAACGAACAAGAATATTATGAATTGGCAGTGTTGAAGATCTTTGAATTTACGCCCGAAAAAAGACGCATGTCCGTTATTACCAAAAGATTCAATTCTAATTTCGTGGAAATTTATACCAAAGGTGCCCCCGAAACTATTGAACAGATTTGTCATCCTGATTCGATTCCTTCCAATTACCATGAAATCTTGGATCATTATGCGCATATGGGCTATCGAATCATCGCTTGTTCGGGTAAAACCATGGAATTGAATTACAAGAATGTCAAAAGTATCCAACAGGATGAGATTGAATTTGAGCAATTATTTTTAGGATTCATCATCTTTGAAAATCTAATAAAAGAGCAAACAATCCCCAGCTTAACAACCTTACGAAAGGCCAATATACCTTATCTGATGTGTACAGGCGATAATGTCATTACTTCTACTTCGGTTTCCAAGCAATGCAATATTGTTTACAATGATTTGTATGTGGGTAAATTAGTGACGAATGCTAGATTAAATGAAACGCAGGTGATTTGGGAATCTTTTGATGGCCAAATAATCGATCCACTCTCCAGCCCTAAGGAATATGACTTGTCTATGACAGGCCAAATCTTCAAGTTCTTACTAGATCATTACGACAAAGAAACTATAAAAAGATTGATTATTAATTGTAAAGTGTATGCTAGAATGTCCCCAGATGAAAAGAAAGAATTGGTGGAAATCTTGCAATATTATCAATATTGTGTAGGATTTTGTGGTGATGGTTCCAATGATTGCGGTGCGTTAAAGGCGGCTGATGTTGGAGTTTCCTTGTCGGAAGCTGAAGCTTCTGTTGCAGCACCGTTAACTTCCCAAATTTCAGACATCAGTTGCTTTATAGAAGTGATCAAAGAAGGGAGGGCAGCTTTGAGCACTAGTTTCAGTTGCTTTAAATATATGGGCCTCTATTCCATCATCCAGTTTTTTTCTGTCATCATTTTGTATTTTTGGGGATCTAATTTGGGTGATTTCCAATTCCTTTATTTTGATCTCTTCTTGATCCTTCCAATTGCGATTTTTATGTCTCATAATCCAGCTTATAAGAAATTGTATTATAAACCACCCTCTTCCAGCTTGATTTCAATTCCAGTCATGACATCGTTCATCTCTCAATGTTGTATACAGATCTTCTTTCAATTGATTGCATTTTACTATGTCATTCATCAACCATGGTATTATTTTTGATTTATTGTTTAGGTTTGAAGCCCCTCCTATTGAAGATGAAATGGTGATTAGAAATTATTTAAATTCAATCTTGTTTTATGTCTCTGGGTATCAATATGTATTTTCTGGCTTGGTTTTATCTGCAGGAACACCACATCGAAACTCCAATTTCAAAAACTGTACCTCCTTATTTCATCAATTTTTAGATCTATTTATGGTTACATTATCCGTCTTAAGCTTCACAACTTTATTTCCGTTATTCGTCCATGTGGAATCCATCACTAATATATTGGAATTGGAGCTATTCCATCATCATAAAACACGGTTCACCATCTTGGCCATGATTTTGGCCAATTTTACGCTGGCCTATTTGACAGAACATCTGTTTATCTTTCCGATCATTGCTTTCTTTAGGAGCTTTAAGAATCAGTTATTTCCCCAGAAAGTGATGGATTTGGAAAGCTCTTTAGATTAAATTTTATTCTTATAAAAAACATTTATAGCGATTTGTTTATTTTTCATGGAAATTTTTAGTGACTTTGAAAGTTAGACTCTGGTTCAGTTTTGAAGTGGATCACAACAAATTAGATTCAATGAAAATGAATCCACATTATACTTCGATGATCCAATAATAATCTAAGCATGAAGTTGGACTTACCAATCAACCATAATCATGCATGAGATCCACGAAAACTAGCAATAATCGAGTCTAGAACAACCTACAGGGTGCGACAAAAGTTTCTGAAAAATTTACAAGCTTTTTTCAGCCATTAAAAAATCAATATAAATACACTTTATAATTATTCAATTTTTTATAAATATGGGACAAAATTTTTGAAACATAATTATATTCTAATTGGTCGAGGAATTTTAGTTTCTTGAATGAATAAAATAGTAAGAATGAAAATAAATTTATGTATTTACTATCCATAAAATATCTGTTAGTTATAATTCTTGCTATTTTAGTTGCTTCCTCAACCTATTTTCACTGTGATGCATTAATATTCTAGAATTATAACCGAGGCTTCAAAAATTTTGTGCCATATGAGCACTAAAAATCCGTCTACAAGAATTAAAAAAAGATTAGAAATCCAAACAAGATTAAAACTTGGAGAGTCAATTATGCAAATATCTAGAGAAATGAATGTCTCTAATAATACTGTAAGATTATGGAAAAACAGGGACTATGTTAGATACAATGATAGATCTGGAAGGCCTCCTGTGCTCTCTCCTACAACAAAAAATATGATTAAAGGCGGAACGTACCACAAAATTGGAAGTTCTATAAGAAAATGTGCCGCATCATTAAATGGATCAAATAGATTTAAAAATAAAAATAATAAAATAAGCCATAGAACTGTCCAAAGATATGTAAAAAGTACAGAATGGAGTAAACAGCCTTTAAGCCACCTAAAAAGTCCTTTTTATCTAATAAAAATGTAGAAGATAGGCTGATTTTTATAATTATTTAGAAAATAATGGATACTTAACGGAAGGTCCTAGAGGGAAGATATAAAGTGATAATATCCTATTTACAGACGAAACTTGGATATATCTTCATTCTGAAGGAAACAAGTAGAATTTGCGCTTTAGGACAGAAAATAAAAATGATGTCATACCGCAAAAAATTCCAAGAAATTCAATAAAAATAATACTTGCAGGTGGGTTTTGTTCTAACGGAGTTACAAAATTACACATTGTTCCTAATAATGTAAAGATCGATGCGAAATATTACAGAGAAAACATATTACCAATTTATTTGAATTCACTGGATGATCCTCTATTATTTAAAAATAAGAATGTGGCAACATTTATACAAGATGGAGCTCCACCCCACAGTTCAAAATTAAATTTAGAGATAATTAAAAACAGAGTTCTAATGCATGGTGTAAAGGTACTTGACCTGGAAACAGTCCACATTTAAATCCAATAGAAAATCTATGGGGTTACCTAAGAAATAAAATATATGAAAATCCGATTTCTTTTACTGTCCAAGGGTTAATTAAAAGGACTCAAAAAGAGTGGGAAAATATACCAAATTTTTTTTGCAAGATCTATCAGAAAGTTTCAAAAAATGCATTAATGATTTAAAAAATGCTAATGGAAGGCATATTAACTACTAAACTTTGTTATTTTTAGATTAAAGTATTTTTTCAATTTTTGTTTAATTAGATTTTTAAGTTTCAATTATGCACTTGAATTTTTTTCAGAAACTTTTGTAACATCCTGTACATGAAAAGCAGAACGCAAAGCAAAAGGTATAAATAGCAAGCCAAGGAATTTCAAGAAAAACAATGAAATATCAATTAGTAATCTCCGGTATCTTGAGTAATAAAAACTAATTTTTTGGAGGGCCTCCATCCGTAACAAGCTTGTTGTTAGTCACGCAAGAAGTCTTACCAACTCCCGACAAATGCTTTATTAGAGACTACAGCTCCATCATCTTAAGATTGATGCCGGGTGGCAGGAAATTAATCGCGGTTGGCGTGCAATGCTCTTTGTTAGGCAGGATTAATCTGTTCCCAATCATCAACTACAATAGCTTAAAGCAGGCTGTGAAAGACCGAGGATTCATCGGATTGGTTTATGCTTACATCAGAATGGTTACTAGAAACGCCAAATTCCGCAAATCTGTTTACGATTTAAGTGAGTGTCTTTTCTCGCACTACCCGCGTGGAGTGGAGTCCATTTATCAGTTATTCGAAGGCTTATATATCCAACTAAGGAATGTAAAGAGATGATCATCCAATTCTGGGCAGACTTTTATGCGAAATATCCTAATTAAAGGCAGATTTCAGGGCGCTTTGGGTCGATTAGGTCAAGATGTTCTCCAACCCTACAGCGGGGAAACAATTGTGGAATTCAGTTAAAATGTATGACATTTTTTAGATCTTTTCATTAAATTCTTCTACAAATACATGTTTTTAAACTGCTTCTTCAACCTTCCATTTGTATTTAAAGGGTGAACCAAGAAGATAGCGTTTTCGAGTAGAAGTACCATTTCAAGCTGCTGAAAAACTCATGGCTTTAAAAGTCCAAATATCACCTGTATTAGAAAAGTCTTTTTGGAATTGAAATTTTACGTTGTTCAAAGCAATTGTAAGAGCGCTAAATCCTTTTGTACTTAATATCTATTTTGAAAATCGCTTAGAGGACTTGTGAATGAGACTCTTAGCTTGTAACGCTTATCATCTCCTTGAATTATGATTTAAGCTTTCAAGATCAATCATGATTCAGGTAAGACATTCATCACAAAAGGAGCCTAATTGTTCTTAAGAAATGAACTAATAAGAAAACTAATGGTTTCCCAACTACAGGCTCTGCGATCAGGAATTAAAAACGCTAAAATTGAGATTCTTTTTAAACGAAAATAGAAATATGGCTTGGAAATTTTGAAGCCTCACTTATGGTTCTATTAGAATTTTAAAAAGAATTATTGCGATATAGATTTAATTCATTTTTTATTAAATTAATTGATTTAGATTTGGAAATTTTATTAACTTTATTTGTATATTTTTAATAAGAAAAAAATATATAATACCTAGAATAATAAATAGTTATAGATTACCGTTTTGCGTCACCAAATAATTGGATGCGGCTAGTTCAATATATGTGCTTTTGGTAGGTTTATGAATTGCTCAAACGAGACTGAATTACCATATGTTTCCTACTCGTTTGCTATATTTAACTGCACTCCGCAGCAACAGGAAGGCTCTAACACCTTCTTTGCATCGAACTATTTGCGAATCTGATAATTATGTGCTGATAATGATTGGTATTTATATTAGAGCGTTCCGAGCAAAGAAGCACTCGAAAAAGTTCAAATAAAAAATTTACTATAAAAGATATAAAGTTAAAACTTAGTATATTTATAGATACGAACCTTCTGCATCTATTACACTTCTCCATCTTCGGGTAACTTCTGGATACCATTCATAAAACATTTAGCATTAAGCTCCTGAATTGCACTTTCTAGCTGAATTTCTAGTTCATGCCAATCATCATAAATGTTTTTCTTTAACTTTCTCTTTAATTGCCCAAAATAATTGAAATCAGGTGGGCTAATAGCAATGCTATAGAGACGATGAGTCCAAACCCGGATATTTTCATCAATAAAATACTGCTTTGTAAGACTTGATTTATGCGACTTAGCATTATCATGTAATATTATAGGCACCTTGAATTTCTTATCAGGTAACCATTTGTCTAATAATTCGATTAGGAAGTTTTTATAGACTTCTGCAATTATTGTCTCTTTATAGGTACAGAGCTTCCAATAAGCAACACCTTGAAAATCCATTGCTAATATTAGCAACCTCTTTTTTCATATTTAGATTGAAGTACAAATTCAGGTGGGTCTTTATTCTTATTCCTCCAAGATCGAATCTGGTCACGTTGGGGTTGCATGTATAAAGACACCCAAGTTTCATCTATTGCCAAAGTTCGATTAATTGGGCTATTTTGTCTCGATAAGAGTTGCATATTGTTTTTACATTCTAACACTCTATGTTCTCTTTGTTCATCCGTGAGAAAATGAGGTACCCATTTACTTAATAATGTTTTCATTTGTAAATCTTCTGTTAAATATCAAAATGCTGTTGATTTACTACAATTTACCCGCATGGAAAGTTCGAGGCAAGACCATGTTCTAGTTTGGGCCAACAATTCTTCAATTTTATCTATTAAATTTTCTTTTTTCGAGACATCACTTGTATCGCCTCCTCAGCTATCTTCGACCACATTGTAGCTGCTCTCAAACTTATTAACTAAATTCTTGACTGTATTTAGTTTATAGGTACCATTTCCAACTGATTCAACTAATTCTTTATGAATTATTCCAGAACTGTGTCCCAGGATTACGCCAAATTTAATGAAAATCCACTATTCTTTATATAAAATTGAATCTTTTAATTTTTTCAAGCTATTCATGATAATATGCAAAATATAATTATTAATAAATAAAACTTATAGTCTATATAAATTAATTTAAAATTCTTGATATGATTAGTATATTATTAAAGGCGCAATTAAACAAAATTCGAATGTCTCTTTGTGCGGAACGCCCTAGTATTACACCGCTCCATCTTTCAGCCAGCTGCTGAATACCATTCATATGACCTTTTATATTAAGTTCCTGGATAATACTCTCTAGTTGTAATTCCAACTCTTCCCAATTGTCATAATAATTTTCTCTTAACTTCCTCTTTAATTTACCAAAACAATTAAAATCAGGTGGACTTATATCTGGACTATATGGAGGATGATACCAAGTGCGGATTTTGTTATCATCAAAAAAATCTATTACAAGCTTTGATTTATGATGTCTTGCATTATCCTGTAAAACCATAGGATACTTGAATTTCTTATCAGGTAGCCATTTTAGTAAAACTTCATTAATAAAGTCTATATAGACTTCTAAAGTTTCCGTCTCTTTAGGTGCACAAAGCTTCCAATATGCAACACCATTATAATCCATTGCTAGTATAAGCATTCTTTTTCTCTGATAGTTTGATTGTGCTACAATTTGTGGTGGGCTTTCGTCCTTAGTTCTCCAAAATCGAGACTGATCACCCTGAGGTTGCATATATAAAGTATACCAAATTTCATCTATAGCCAATGTTCTTTTTATTAGGGTTTTTTGTTTTGATAACTGCTCCAAATTATATCTACATGCTAATACTCTATGTTCTCTTTGTTCCTGTGTGAGAAAATAAGGAGCCCATTTGCTCAATAATTTCTTCATTTGTAAATCTTCTGTTAAATACCGATAAACAGTAGCTTTACTACAATT
>NIPM01001610.1:0-19408 GCA_002738285.1 Holacanthella duospinosa
TTTTTTTTTAATTCTTCAATTCTTCAAAACCTTCCCCAAAACATAAGAATGTTGGCAGTACGTAAACATGATAACAACTAATAAAAGGTACAATAGCATTCAATATAACGTAATTACTCATCCAACATTGTNGTACGTAAACATGATAACAACTAATAAAAGGTACAATAGCATTCAATATAACGTAATTACTCATCCAACATTGAGTATGACTTAATTAAACAAATTTTACACCAGCCTACTTAAATTATTATTTCAAGTTACACAAGGTATCAATTCTTAATTTCTAAATTTCTCGTGCTCGTTTTCTGAGACAAAACAAATTAGACACACATCTGCTCTGTATCACCGAGTATGGAGCGCACCCATTGTTTGCTAACAGTTTAAAAAAAAATTTAGATTTTGTAGATATTGTTACAGTTGTAATATATTTATATGTGACGTCAACTGTATGATCATTTTTTATAAATTATTATTAGATAATTTATGCAATGGTTGACTTACCTTTCTCTTTATTTTCTTTGTTTTATTTTGTCACTAATTATGGAAATTAGTAAGCTTAACCTTAGTTTATTTTTATGAATTTCCTTTGTTTTATTATTACAGAAGTATAATAATAGTTATTTTGCACGAGGCACGCTAAGGCTACAAGGGTATAAAAGCCCAGGGCCTGGAGTCAAGAAATTCATTCTAAGCTATGACTTCACTCTAGAAGGAAGTCTGACCCAAGAGTGGGGGTTTAGAATCTAGCCTGNTATGACTTCACTCTAGAAGGAAGTCTGACCCAAGAGTGGGGGTTTAGAATCTAGCCTGAAAATAATATTTCAATGTTAGAGTTTATTTGTTTAAATAAAAATTATTATTTTTATTGTTGATGCAATTGTTGAACTTATTGAATAGGGTTTAGTTTATTTTCTTTAAAGCTTAAAGTTAATTGTTAAAAGGTTTGAGTTCTGTCAGTCGAGAGGCAAGTAAAACCTTGACTGCACTGATTTTATTCTGAGTTGAAATTGTGGGAAAATCACAATTTCAAAAAGTTAAAGTTAAAAGTGTTAATTTTATTTAGTTTTAAATTATTTAAAAATCAATTAGTTATTTCGTTTGTATCGTTTCGCTCTCGTTTCCGAAATTTTTGTTCGTATCGCTTCGGTCTCGCTCCGGGTTCTTTGTTATTTTTTCTTTCGCTCCGCTCTTGCTTCTGCTCTTTGTGGGAGCAGAGTGGGAGCGAGTTCAGCCGACCTTTGCAGAACACAAAAAACTTGCATTAGAGTATCGCATGACTGACATTACAGTCGGAGTTAGAGTCATTGACTCACTGACTCGACTCTGACACTTTGGGTTTAGTGAGTCAGAGTCAGAGTGAATTTATTCTGAGTCGACTCACCCTTTAGATTTTTTGGCCTGTGAGTCAGAGTCAATGACTCATGAGTCAAAGAGTCGACTCCAGAGTCAGACTACAATTTTCTAAATTTAATTAAAGCAAATTTGCGTCCACATCTATAACTACTGTATTTCCTCTAATAATACCCCGTGAAAAAATCCCGGTTTTTATTTTAAAACTCTTTAACACCCGGGCATAATTGAAGACCCGGCTACTATAAGAGCTAGGGCATTATTTCTCATTTCACAAATAATTTTTAAATAATTCTTAATTAAACCCATTTAATTAATATGAGCTAAATGTTTTATAAAAAATTCAATAGAAAAAATAAGTTACTGCAAGATAATGATTTATTATGTCTACAAAACAATTTATTTAATTGAATAATTATTTATTTGAATTTGGTGTCAGAGAAAAATATGAAACTCCTAGGGTACTATTTGAAGCAGGCACAATTAGTAGGCACGGTACTATTGGAGTCAAGGCACTACTAAATCTGGAAAAATAACCCCGACCACTGTTAAATTCCCAGGTACTAAAAGAGGAATGACACTTAGAGGAAATACTGTATTTTGAATTTACACTAAATAAAAGCAAGTTTAGTTCCCTGAGATTTTTTTTAATTCACTTATGTGCATAGTGATTACACTGGTCATTGAGATTTATTATTAACTTGGACAACTGTAAAGTTACAATTCCAGTTTATTTATCGAAGACGTACTCTTGTACCCCTAGCGGAGGAAATTTAAACTAAAGCCAGAATTTTCTGAAAACTACTTCAAGGTGGGGGTGAGCATACTGCGCCCAATGCAAAAACCCCGACTCATTTGTGACCTTCTTTCATCGAGAAAAAGCGACCGCACATTTGGCTAAAATGGCGGCTAAAGAGCAAATTCGGCGCGAAATCTCAATTTTCCGCAAAAAAATACGGGTCTTTTCAATTTTCATGTGCTACAGATGTAAAATATTTCGGTTAGATTGTTGAAATCACTCTCTTTCAATAATATCTAAAACAATAGTGATCCCTCAATTGTTAGTATCCCGACTCTGTTTCTGAAACAGGAAGTTCGCCAAGTACAATTACTACTTATTAGACATCCATTCTTTCATTTCGTAAGAATTGCAAAGGTAACAATGTGAGTCGATGTTAATAAAAAGTGTAAACTTGTGCAGAAAAAATTACAAACGAGAATTTCGCGAATTAATAAGTGCGTTACTTTCATGATTCGGCCGGCAGTTATGTCTTATAAAATTTAATGAGACGGAATGCAATGTTCTGGCATGATACATACGGAATCGACTTTTTTCCTGAAGAGTCGACTCAGAGTCAGACTTCAATACCAAAAAGTCAAGTCCACTTTCTGACTCGTTGGCTTTTGTGGATCAGAGTCAGAGTCAAACTCAAAAATATTTTGAGTCGACTGTGACTCGTGGGTCAAGAGTCGACTCCTGAATCAGAGTCATACGATATTCTAATCCTGATCCACGACCTGAGCCAACCGGTAAAACAAATTGATTCGGAAGCACGATCCGATCCAATAGTGAAAAATTTTGTCACTATTACATCGCATCGTGGAAAAGGTTAGAATGATTTTTTTAATCGATCGTAGATCCGATCCAACCGATATAAAATTGCCCGATACCGATTCACGAGCAGAGCAAAGAGTTCAAATATCGTTCGATACCGAACCGCGATACAATACAATAACATTGTCATCCATACCGATTCGATCCGAGGATCGACAGTTCGCGCACGAGTTTCTGCGTATTACCACATATACCCTGTGTCCATAAAGTCCCTACTTAATGGAGAAAGTATTGCTAAAAAAACCCGTGCGGTTAGTCCCTCAATGCAATCCTCTCCAGTCAAACTCAACACATGCAAATTCTCTTTGAGAGTAGTTTGTGGGGATGGGAACTCATTTTCTCAATTGCGTAGTGACTTTATGGACACAGGGTAGAGAGTGGTAATGTGTATAGCAGATTGGTTTAGCCTCATGCTTCTGTAAACACCATGTATACGACGCAATATGTTGTACTACACTTTAAGAGAAGCTAGGTACGGTTGGGGAAATGCGACATGGTTCTTTTTTGAATTTACTTTTTGCATCTCTCATTTTCACCAACATCTGCGCATCTTCCACTACATCATAAGCACCCATGATGGGCAAAACCCAAATAGTGGTGGCATTTAGGCGGTCAGTGTTGCTTGAAACTGGGGCTGCGAATGAATCCAATTGTTTTCTGAATAGGAGTCAGGTGACTCAGAGTCATGGCTCATCACTCAATGACTCTCACTTTCGTAAGATCAGTCATGTTTTTAATTGACTAGCATGACTCTAAGTCATCTATCTGACTCCACCTTCAGGAATGATTTCAGAAGTCACTGAGTCGAGTCATGCCACTGAGTCAATTTAAAACTAATAAATGACTACAAAAGTGGGAGGCAGTGAGTTCTAATTGAGTCACTTGACTCTTATTCAACTTTGAGGAGTGATTTTGCACCATTCCACTGAGAATCAATTTAAAATATGAATAACTATGAAAGTGAGTCATAGGAGTAAAGTTTGCTTTTGACTATGAGTCACATGAATCTGAATTAACCTTTAGGAGTGACTTGAGAAGAATTTAGTGTAATTAGACGAATGATTCATTTCTTCTGAATCAGTCAGATGACTCAGTGACTGTCACTTTCATAGTCATTTGTTTTAAATTAAAGTGTCGGTTGTCAAATCACTCATGATGGTGAGTCAGATTCAAGTGACTCAGTCATAACTCAATTATAAGTATAAAATTGACTCAGCCTCTTTTAAGATTACTTTTTATAATTGAGTCAGAATCATGACTCAGTTATAAGTATAAAATTNTTAGTCCTCACCTTAAAGCAGACAATTGTCTAAAAAATTCGGACAGTAATATATGTTATTTCTAATTTATAAGCGGTCAGTCAATTTTACAATGGTGGAGCAAGTGAAGCCACCAAATCCTTCAGTATACTTCCTCTTCAACACAGTTTTCACAATAATGCCTTCTCATTTTGTACTCCCTATCACTACTATGTAAGTTAGTGTGGTCGATGTTATGCTATGTCAACGTATAGGAAAGATCTGTTGATGCTAATCTGGATAAAACATGCTTCTTTTCATATTCCTTTAACCAATCAACTTTCTTTTCTAAAAATTCTACCAATGAGTATAGTTCCGCCACCCTTGTACCACTCGCCAAACCATTTATCCAATCTTCACGTGACAACGGATCTAATTTTTTAATCAATAGAAAATATACTGATCTGTTTCGATTGCTTTCTTCAACTCCTTTGTATTGTTGAAACGCTTGAAGACAATTATTTGTTGCGTCAATGAGTCCTGTCAAACTTCTAGCTGAACTTTCGTGAACTGGTGGATATTTTTCAAATTTTTGTAAAATTGCGAAAAAAATTGCTCTATAAACATACTGTTGGCTGGATAGTTGTCTTCCTGGACTCTTGGCACAATCTTTCATACTTTCATCATAATCTTTCATATTATTGTTCCAATATTTGTCTAAACTAACAGATGAAAGTGTAACAATGGAAGGAATTTGCCGTGTCTTACATGTGTCAAACGGAAAGTCGTAAGACTGGTGTTTCTTTTGCGGATCTACTTTATATGAACCTTGACTCACTATACTGGTAATTGGACCTTGGAATTCTTTTTCTTGAAGATATTTTGTATTAAGTTCATTTAAATTTTTTGACAATGTGTCTACTCTCGTTATGAGTTGTTGTTGTTGTTGGTTGAGATTTGTTGAACTCTCTGTTAGTGGCATGGCAAATAGTATGATACGATGTGTTCTGTAGAATTCATCTTGAAGAACTGCAACCTTTGCTAAACAATGGTCAATGGAGTATTGTGTGATAGCACAATCAGAATACTCTTTCTCCAAGTATTCTAAAATTTGACTCATGTAGTGTCTTTCACAGTTGGCAGCAATTAGTTTTGCATTATCCTCGTTCATTTTCACAACGTCAGATATGTAAATTGGTGTATGTGATGTTACCGAGGAAGGTAGTGTACTACTGGGCTTCCAACGAGTTAGCGATAATGAAATGAAATACAGGGGGAGTTGTGGACTAATGGCTCTCTGAGTTTAATGCCAAAGTTTGTTTTTCGTTTCTACTCTAAATAGTAACTGAGTTAAGTTGTATGTATGTAAGTATGCTTGTATGTATGTAAGTATGCTTGTATGCAAGGTTCATGAGGAATTTTGAAAAACGTCTATGATAAAGGTTAGTCCGTAACTCTATTCATTTTCAAAAAAAATTTTTTTGACGCTGGATGTCGTATCGACATCTAACTCCGTTTCCAAGGCTATATTTTAATATATTACCGAATCGACAAATTTAGAAAATTAAAAATTTTTTAAATAGGGGAGTTATGGACCAACCTTATCAAAGACGTTTTTTTGTAAATTTCTCATAGCAACCTTGCTTGTATGCATGTAAACAAATCTAATTGTAGTATGATGTATGTTTGCATATATGTACTTATGCTTGTACAGAGGGTTATTTAAATAAGTCCGGTTTTATACTCATAAGTGTGACATAGCGTGGGTTTGCTTGTGTTGATCTCAAGCATTAAATTGCAAAACTAAGTGTTGTAC
This sequence comes from Holacanthella duospinosa, assembly GCA_002738285.1. Taxonomy (NCBI): domain Eukaryota; kingdom Metazoa; phylum Arthropoda; class Collembola; order Poduromorpha; family Neanuridae; genus Holacanthella; species Holacanthella duospinosa. The sequence goes on from NIPM01001610.1 coordinate 6,023, forward strand.
CCTGAAATTGTGCGGCATACAGATCTAACAGTTACTCTTAGTATCAAAAAGCTATTAACTTTAAGTAAATATTATTCACTGGTTTACGTGTTTAAATAAAAAATTAAAGCACGAGACATGACCANTTTACGTGTTTAAATAAGAAATTAAAGCACGAGACATGACCAGGCAAGATTTTGGGCTAAATATTCCACTTATGATTTATAATTTAAGATGAAGCTACTTTTACTCCGCTAGGTTATTTTTGGGTGCTTTAGAACAAAACAAATTTACACCGATTGGATGAAGAATCATTTGAAACTTGCGCAATTCGGCTGGCACATACTCCTAAACTTCTCAAGTTTCGAAACATAATTCAAATTTTATAGAGTAAATTTGGCTCATATATAAAACATCACACTTATTCTTAAATTTCATATAAATTATGTTGACTAAATCTACACGTCATGTTTTCTTCTTTGTATATTTTAAATCAATGTGTCTCGATGGCTACATTTTACATCCATTTTGGTAAAAATTGGTGGTAAAAACTCTANTTTTAAATCAATGTGTCTAGATGGCTACATTTTACATCCATTTTGGTAAAAATTGGTGGTAAAAACTCTACACTAAACATCCGCCACCAGAAGGAAATCCATCTACAGAGGTGTCAGAAATGATTGAAAAATGAATGTGGGTAAGGATGGTTTTAGCGTTTTTTTATGCTTCAAGGTCAGAGCCTACANATTTCATATAAATTATGTTGACTAAATCTACACGTCATGTTTTCTTCTTTGTATATTTTAAATCAATGTGTCTCGATGGCTACATTTTACATCCATTTTGGTAAAAATTGGTGGTAAAAACTCTATACTAAACATCCCCCACCAGAAGGAAATCCATCTACAGAGGTGCCAGAAATGATTGAAAAATGAATGTGGGTAAGGATGGTTTTAGCGTTTTTTTATGCTTCAAGGTCAGAGCCTACACTTTGTTACCATGGAGTTGAATGTTTAGAACAATAAGTTAGTGTTTACTGTTGCCAACTTATTCTGAAACTTCTGTATAGGTTATTAGAATATATACTTATATAGATATTTAATGTACAGGGTCATTTGAAAGTAGCTCCGGGCTTTTGAAAATTTGTATCTCTTTATTGGGTTGATACAGGAGTCTCTTTTGTGATTCGTTGGAAAGCTGAATGTCAAGAAGAAATATTGGTCACAATCAAATAGGATAGGAACCAGCATCACTAAGGTCAATTCATGATTAAATTGNTTTTGTGATTCGTTGGAAAGCTGAATGTCAAGAAGAAATATTGGTCACAATCAAATAGGATAGGAACCAGCATCACTAAGGTCAATTCATGATTAAATTGAAATTTTTTAATTTAGCAGTAGGATTACTATGGTGGCTTTTATTGTTGAAAATTCAAACAATCCGTTATAGCACTTTTNTACAGGGTCATTTGAAAGTAGCTCCGGGCTTTTGAAAATTTGTATCTCTTTATTGGGTTGATACAGGAGTCTCGTTTGTGGTTCGTTGGAAAGCTGAATGTCAAGAAGAAATATTGGTCACAATCAAATAGGATAGGAACCAGCATCACTAAGGTCAATTCATGATTAAATTGAAAATTTTTAATTTAGCAGTAGGATTACTATGGTGGCTTTTATTGTTGAAAATTCAAACAATCCGTTATAGCACTTTTAATAGCAACCAAACCGTTGTTGATCAAATAATTCAAGATTTGTTTCTAAAACTTCCATGCCAATCGTAATGCTAAATTAAAAAATTTCCGTTTGATCATGAATTACTCCTAATAATGGTGACCCTTGAACTTTGCTATTGTGTCCAATATTCCTTTTTAATATTCAGCATTCCAACGAGTCCAAAACGATAACTGTATGTCAATTCAATAAAGAGGTACAGATTTTCAAAAGCCCGGAGCTACTTTCAAATGACAAAGCCATATACTCAAGCCATATATAAAATTCCATGTTTATATTCAACATATTTTGAAAAGAAAAATTTCATACATATCTTTTCTCTATTTATAGAAAGTTCATATTCCTCTGTAACATTTAAGGATTTTTTTAGAAAAATAACTTTATTACTACAGTGCACGACGGTTATAAGAACACCCTTCCGTCGCTTCGAAATCCTGATCTTAGAACCGTTTGTTCTTACAACGCTCATAAGAGCAAGGTGATCTTATAAAAAGTATATGGTAAAAAAAGAAGTTTTTTCAAAATTTATAAAAAGAAAATCTATACTATAATATAGATCAAAAGTTATCGACTATAATTAACGTCGACAATTTCGTCAAAAATTGCAATTGCTCAATTCTTATTTAAAGTTTTGTAAAGATTTTACAAGAACGAGTTTTCAGCTGAAATGATTTCAAGTGGTAGTCTTAAAAATTGAATATGTAAAAAGATTATATTTGTTTGAGATTTAAATTTTGCTCTTATATCCAACTCCCGTTTCAAAAATTACCCAGCAAAAGGCAGTTCTTATATCCGATTTGTTAGGTTGTTAGGTTATTATATGCGTTGTTGTTACAATGCGTTAATGTCCCACTCTAAATGCATTAGAGCAAACCAAACCCGCAAAACTCTGCTCTTATAACCCGAATGTTCTTATATAGGATGCTCTAGTAAACGTTGTGCACTGTATTTTACTGTTTTAATGCGTTAGAATCATAAAACAATCAATTTCGCATTTTCACGTACACCTCTACAGTGAAAGTCTTTGAAACCTCCTATGCGAAATATTGTTGATAAGGCAAAATCAACAAAACTCACCTAAACAAATTAAGCTGCGGAAAGAGATTCTTGAAGTCTTATTCTTTATTTATATTTCTTCTCGTTTGAAATTAATGATCGCTTTAATGCAATATCAATTTTTGTTTATTTAACATTACTAATGATTTTATAAAAATACAGCACTATACACTAAACACCAAAGAGCAGAATTAGTGAAGTTTTAGCTATCCATCTTGGCAGTGGTAGCACAAAAGCAGCAGAAATTTTTGCAGTAGCCAACCAAGGTAAAATTGCTGATAATAGGATCGTGCTATTGGGAGAGAAGACTTTTCGCGAATTTATTACAAATTTGGTGGACGGGGGAGTGTCGGCAATCGGCAGTTACAAAATACAATTTTTTTTAGCAAAATTCAAATTTTAAAGTGTAGGAGATTTCAAAGATGTTCACTGTATATTCAAAAGCAGCCTCTTTTGAATAATAAAAAAGTATCACTGATTTAGTCACTGATCGTGCTATCGTCGTGCTCTTGGCTTGAAGAATTTGGATTTAAATTCACATGTCGGTTACAACACGTTAACAATNTCGTGCTATCGTCGTGCTCTTGGCTTGAAGAATTTGGATTTAAATTCACATGTCGGTTACAACACGTTAACAATTAACAAAGATTATAAAATACTGCAGTTTATTCTTCCGTGTCCACAATAAAAGTGTTGAGATACTGCGCAAAAAAGTGACTCCACGTGTGAAGTCACAAATGAAGAAATGAAAAAATGGTTGGAATTTGTTACTGCGTTGTTCCAACTAACTTGTTTTTTTTTTTTTCAATATTGTTTAGGGAAGTGAAAATTCATATCAATTATTGAACTTTTTGTTATTGTTTTTGTCTTTGTTTTTTTGGCCTGACATGACGTTGTCGCATAGTAAATTAGAAGTACAAACTTAGGTTAAGGTGGCTAGTTGCTACGGAGAAAGTGCAAAAGTTCTTTATTTAACACATGGTCAACTAAGAATGGGTCTCACCAAAAATATGCAAGAATTTGTATTGGGATGTTATTTATACATAGGAAAAGAAAATAAGATTTGAAGTAGATTAAGTAAATGACATGAAACCACAGGAAAAAATATCTTACCAGAAAGGGTTAGGAAAGCAGCGGTCAGGAACAATACTGAATAAGCAGAGATGAGAGTAGTAGAATCAGGAACAGGAACAAATGCTTATCAGGTCAGAAATTGACCAGAAAACTGTGCAGTAGAAATGATCAGGGAAAAAGTATCAGCAGAAATAGGGTTGAGCAGGAACAATATTGAGTAGGAACGGGAATAAGGAATGATAAGAACAGAGTTGACTACAATGGTCATGAACAGTTAATGAATTGATACAAGATTTATCAGGACAATACATCAGGAACAAGCGATAGAGCTATAAGGAACTTCAGAACAATTAGAACTGGATAAATAATTAAGTACCATTGGATATGTAGATAATAAATGTAATTAAAATTAAGAGCGAGAATGCGGATGACCTTCCTCTTTGACTTCTAATCGATCACTGATTTAATTCAAAGTAAGACGCGTTACTAATTAGATGCGCCAAAGATATTTGTAAAAAGATAAATAAGTTTAAATAAGGAAATTATTTCGTTGGTAATGGGATCTGAATACTAATGTTTTTTCAACGTAAAGATAGTCAGGAACAACGCATTTCAACATCAGTTCTAGGAAGTTACTAAAGATTTCAAATGCTGAATCTGGACGATTCACGACAAACGGAATTCATTTAGACAATAAAAACGCAGCTAACACATTTTTTTAACGCATTGTGATTTTCGAGTAAAATTGGGTTAATAGCGCGTGCTTGTCAAGGGAAGATGAATTTCGACCCATAGTCTTCATTTTGGTATTGTTCAATGAAAACTGAGCCAGGAAATTACTTACCTCCTTGTTTAAGTAATCTGTTGACGTAAGACATTGAAAAATTTAATAACCAAAACAAATTAATTTGATTATATTAAATCTATTATATATTAAATATTATAAATCTAAGCAAATACTGAATCCAAGTTAAAGTCCGTTCGTATCATGGCTCATGAAGAAATTACTTGCGAAATCCAATCTAGAAAGATATTGATCACAAACTGCATTGTTTCAAGAATGTGTACAGACGTAGTATGATTCTTCCATTTTAAGTTGACTGCTCGGAATCAATTTAGAAATACAATGCCAACCATTTGAGGATGCATTTCGGTAAATAGAAGAGTTCGAATTAAAAAAAAGAAATTACGAATCCTGATATAAGTGTTATTCTGAGGATGCCTTCAATAATTCTACGGTTTCGACGAAGAAAAAACATTTTGGAATTGAAATTTGTTGCAGTATTTGTAAATTAATAAACAACGTCACTCATGTTGTGCGAGAGGTAAACTTCCTATACTACATATCGCATCATCAACCAACATACATTACCATGCGGAAGAGCATGAAGCATTAGTCTTTTCGGTTATGAGATTGAGTAGCAGAGAACATACTTCATGTCATCCATCGACCAGTCACAACAATATTTCGTTTATCATTAGTGAGTGTCCCCTAAGGAAACTCTGAGGTAATAACTTAATATTTTTGTTTTTTCCTTGTGAGAGTAAAAATAATCATTCTTAGCTTAAAGTTAACTTTACAAAATATCATTCAACAATTTTGTACAGACAATACTGACTCCGCGCTACTCTCTTCCAGAAGTGTATTAAGAGTTGGAAGTCCAGCAAGTTTTTTTAGTTTTCCGGTGTCTTGTATTCACCAAGGACTTCTTCACTTCTCTCCAAGTTTAAGACTCATGCCTCAACGCTCGGATATTCTCCCCATCCCGTTTAGGGACGGAATACAATTCTAATCCCCTGCGCTCCACCGATGCGTACTCTGTATCTTCATAGCCTTAAGATGATCTTCATAGGCCGATTCCGATACCTCTACCTCCGCAGTAGGCAAATTTTAAATTAAATTGTTGCTTGTGCTCATGTGTGGATTATAATGACCTCTGCTTTACTTCGTAGTGCAAAATTGGATAGAAAAGTAATTCATTGTAATAAGTCGTATAATAAAGATATTAAAATTTCAAGTATAACGTAAACGGCCATTTTTAATGGCAACCATATTGTCCCCGCCATTCATTTGTCAAGCTGAATAGTCAATATCCGTCTAAATTGTTTACACGTTTTTAATCAATATTTCTATAGCTACGGTGATTCGACTTTTCCTTCGACAGTGGTGAATCGCCCAATTTCACGTCAGCCTGACTGAAATATTTCATTACTCTAATACCAGCTAACAACCAAATCTATCTGATCCGACGACAAGGATTGGTTATTTTGTCAAAACTTATAATAAGCAGTAATAATTATAGTAAATATTTATTTTGATTAAAAAAAATCGTTTTACGAATTGTTTTTGTCATATCCTGTATTAAAGTTAAAATTTGAAAAAAACAAACAAAACAAAAATTATGATTAGATCGTATTCGCCAAGTTTTATCCTTAAAAGTTTGTTTATATGAAAATATTCATATTACTTTCTTGAAAATATGTATAAATAGTTTAGACGGTTATCGACTGAATTTAGCTTGACGAATGAGTGGAGGAGCCAGTATTTGTACAAGATGGCATCGAGTAGATATACTCGACACCATATACATTGAGACATGAGCTCCATCTCCATTCAGATTCAATACTACCATGCCATGAACTCCATGGAGAAATAGAACTATATAGGATGTCAGCCATGTTTGTTTTTCAGTGGACCTTTTATACTAACTGCGATAGCATGCTCAATCTCTCAATCTGTCTAAATAAGGTTTTTACGTCAATTTTTTAATGAGATTGACAAAATTTTGAATTCCAAAGGCTACGGTTATCTTCACAATAACTCACATCAAACTCACCTCCTCTATATGTACTTATTTCTAAACTCCAGGGTATAAAATCATTTAGACATATTCAGTTACGAAGTGGTTCGAAACATCTCACTCCTGAGCTTTGATGTAACAGATCCAGCTGATATTAAATAAGAATCGTCTACATGGTGCTCCTATTTCCTAATTTAATATTCATTAAGTATTCCGTATCGATACACATATGTCTGATTTATTAACATATACTTTTGAGATAGCAAATCCAATTAGCATTGTTACGTATAAAACGTATTCGACAAGAATTTCATTTCGGGTTCAACTTTTCATCAAGTGAATACGCACTCCCTTTCGTCGCCATCATCACCCAGTTCTTATGTTGCTCCATATTTTGAACAAAAAAAAAACTACCAAAAAATCAGCTACTCTTCTACGCATTTCACATACATCGAAAATTCATATGGGAAGGGATAATCTACTCCATATTTTGCAAGTAGTCAGTAAAAACTGGTTTTGATTAAAACCAAATGACAAAAAAAAATATTTTTTTTTTAACTTGATGGTTCTACACAAGCTTAGCTCAGAGTTGTTGGTCACCAGAAAACCTACACTCCATACTAGTAGACTAGCATGATTTTCCCCAAATATCTTTTTTTTAATTTTAAGGTTCAAATTTTGGTACGAAGTTGTGTAAATTGCCATCAAATACACAACGTAATCAGCCTAACCAATAATTTGCTTGATTGTTGCTGGTAACCGAGATTGATAAAAATTGTAACACTCTTATAGTTGTACGCAACTTCTATATTTATTTTTCTTAACAACTATAGTTTATTAAACACAGGCTTCACACACTAATTTAAAATAACAAATGATTATCTCGATTAGCAACTTATTTTATACATTATGGTAGTCGTACTGGCCAGAGCCTAGCAAATGTGGAAATATTTTGTCTCTATGATTTATCTAATAATCATTATGAGTCAGCTGCTTGTACTTAGTAAGCCTCTTTTTCTCCTTTGCTTTGGCCAGCAGGGTTTCTTGGAGAGAAAATTTAGGCTGAAGAAAATTCACTTACTGCTAAATTTCTCCTCGCTATAGAATTTTTTTCTAACAAGTGTATCACAAGTCTTTTACCGCTAGATTTTCAAACAGTGATTTGACGGTGTTAGACATTGTATAGGAAATTTGTTGATGTTGGAAAATAATGTATTGTAGAACCAACAATAGAGTACCATGCGCACTGCATACATAAGCTGAGGTGTGAAGAAGGAACTGATCACAGGCATCACTTTTTCAAACTGTAATTACAATTTGTTCAGGTATACTGGTATTTTTAAGATTAATAATTAGTAGCACCTCAGGCATTTATGCATTACGCATGGATTTCTATTGTAAGATCTACAATACATACCATTAGCTTAATCTCAGAGGAAAATAAGTTTAACTTTGTAAAGTTAAGCTTGTTTAAAATCTTGAAAGTAAGTTTTAACTAAATTTGACTTAAATTAACATTTTAGTTTCAGTAGTGCCGAGAAGACATTTCAAAAAAAAACTAAGAATTACAAAAGTGTAATCGACTGTTTTAATTAATCAAACTATGAATTTCAAATGCTAGTACTAAATTGGTTGTGACTCGATTTGCGTGATAGTGCTAGAGATAAAATGTTAAAAAACATAAATTTTCAAACCTTCAAATTTCAAATATTAAAAACAATTTTTGTTTGTCTTTTGATAACCAACATCGAAAGGGTCAGTTTGACAAATTGAAATTTTTTGACTATCTGATAATGATGTCTAGAAATTGTGCAACGTAAATTCATAATCGAAATGTATGAGACAATTTTTGAAAGGCTTAATGTAAAAACGAAATATCTGCCATTTGAAAAATGAAAAACTCGTTTGATTGTAAATAATAGACTCAGAATAACAAAATTCTTCAAAATGAATGAGAAATCGGAAGGAGTGAATCCCATATTTGTAGCCGCATGCACAATGGCAAAGGTTAATGACCTCTATGACTTTTTTATTGGTTTTCAAAATAAAAATTTGAATAAATATTTGCTTTCTGAAAAATTTGAATTCAGCAGGCGCTTCAAGATCTGCTAACTAAGCAACCATTTTTGCCAGTTGAATCAAGACTATTTTGGAACTTATTGTAGAAATTGATCATTTCGCCTAAGAATTCCAGTTGCACAAATGTATTTTGTTAAATTTTCAAAGGTTGTTTGAATAATGAAGTAAATTTCGTATGAATCAATATGGCAAACAAATTCATTTTAAAAATACTAGACTTCGGATTAGTTGTTTTCTTAAAATTTCCAATGGCAGATATTTCGTTTTCATGGTTGTCTCTCAATTGAAGCTGTAATGATACAAATTGCTTATATAAACACAAAGTGCTTGTGGTTGTCTATCGTTAATTGCTGAATCATTAGGTAATAAAATTCAATAAGTGTTGACTCAAAATTCAGAATCGCGCTCCACAGTTAGTACAACGTTTGTCCCTCAGGGCGAGGCAACATAGGATCCCTAACGGGAAAAAAACAATGGCACACAGCACTCCAAGGCAACTGAAATCTTCCTCAAGGACACCAACCTAGTAAAAATCCAATCCAAGATAAAATTAATGAAATTATCCATCACAGTTAGAAACATTTGAGTTGTTTATACCCTGCATGCTGGACAGCCTCCTACAAGAATAACTTGTGTGACTGTTGGTTGTTCTACGACCACAGCTCCATATGAAGGTGGATAAGGACTCCAACCAGGAGGAGGAGGAGGGTTTACACCCCATGTCGGAGGAGGTTCATGTTTTCCATGGCCTAAAATAACAAATGATGTGAGTTTAAAATTTCAATTTGCATTCGCCATAAGACAACAGTCGTCAATTTTCAAATTTGCTTTACCCATGACAGGAAAATCTCTTTTTTTTAATAAAGAAAAATATGAAGCTTTTATGGAGGGATGTTGATGTCAGTACCATCAACTGTATCGTGGTATATATCCAACATACTCGACTTTAAAAAAAGATATTTCCAAAACGCAAAGTTGATACTTTTTTTTTGCGTTCCCTAAATGTCAGCTTCGTAAGTTTTAGCTTCGAAAGTTTCAATTTCGAAAGTTTTAGCTTAGAAAGCTACAACTTCGGAAGTTTCAACTTCAAAAATTTCAACAACTTCGAAATATTATCTTATTCCAAATTCGAATTTTGAAAGAATGTTAGACATATACCATAAATACGTTGGTGGCACCGATATCTCTATAGCTTCTACGAAGTTTCTCAAATTTTCACATTTTCCATATTCAAATTTTTCTGAGCCTCAGTGCTGCGACATCAACGTAGTCTATTTTTTCGGTGTTCCCAAACCATATGGATGCCTATAGTCAAATAAAATTCAAAAATTCTATACCTGCTGTTGCTTCAGCTTCATAGTACGAGGGTGGTGGAGCTGGTGCGGATTCATAGGCAGGGTTATTCATATTGAACAACTCGATTGAAAGTGAGAACTACCAATAAAACTGGAAATAAAAGTACACACAAGTATAAATGATTTCATAATTCCAGCTTAGACTAATATATTTGAAGAATTTGTAAGTGTGGAACGTGATTAGGCTAAATACATCGATCTAAATGTTAACGCTTCAATCCCGTTCCAACTATAAAACAGAACCAAGCGAAACGTTGGCAGCACTACACACAGCTAACTTGATATCAGTTAGCCGCTAACTGGCACAGAAATTTAAATGGTCAATCTACGTCTTCCATTTTTTGACACATCCATCTTCACTTACTTGGTATATTTTTTGTTTTAAATTTTAATTAAAGTGAATAGGTTAGGGGAGATTCGGAATAAAATTAATGGAGATTGAATAGTAAATAGTAATAATAAACACTTAACAAAATCTGTGTAGGAGGTATCTAGTAGCCTTGCGTATCGTGAAAAAAAATTAGCTAACAAGGTTAACATTTGTAATGAACATGAGAATAGGAACAATGCGTAAGAAACTTACGTAGATTCCTAAGGGATTCCTCGACTTAAGTTTAATTGACCAAATTGAGTGGTACGAGTTGACCAGATTATTGGGTTCCACTTGTTCTTAATCCAGTCAACTGATAAAAAAAATTTTTTTTAGTGAGTAAATTTACAATAGGTTCATTATTTTTATTGCAGTATAGTGGACCTACTACGACTTGGATGTTTTTTGTTTGTTTTTTAGACTAACAATAAGATCCCTAATCACGATTACGAAAAAAAATTTTTTTGACCAGAAATGAAAACAAAAAGTTATGAATTTTTAAAAATTCTGAAAATATTGTTGAAAAGCTACAGGATTTTGGTGTCATTAGATTTCTAAGCGTTATTTGTTAGATAACACATTTTTCTGAAATACTTCAATTTCTGACAACTTAAATGAATTATTGCACAATTTTCAAAAATTCATAACTTTTTTCTCTGTGCATTTCCTTTCATTTTTTTTTTATTCGTGACCTGATCAGAGATTTGATATTAGTTTAAAAAAAATACCCATATCGAACCAAGTACACTAAATGCAATTTTTTCGAGTTTTCTTCGGTTATACCCTTCACTTGACTTATGAGCCACATAGACCTAAGATACTAGATATCAGATTTCATCTGCATTTGTGAATTGCGTCTAAATTGAGAACGGAGAAAAATACCGTCTGCTGATGGTATCAGCCTTAAGCATACTAACCGTAAAACAACGAAAATAAGTATTTATTTGCATTTTTATCATCTTTGTATTGAATTTAACCATACTACCCTACTTTTTAAAATCTAATCAAACTAATGAAACGGCCTGCTCCAAAATTACTCCCTAACATTCTACTTCTTTCATTCGTTTCATAGGTTTAAAAAGTTATGTACTCTTTGGTTAAATTCAACCTATTTTTGAAAAGGGCACTGAGAAGGTAAGTTAGTTGATGTTTAGGCCTTATGCTAAGTATCAGCGGACGGTACTTTACACCTACTGATGTGACCACTATAGTGAAAGAACATAAATTTAATACATTCCACTTTCCGTTAGTAAACTGCATCCATCAACTTAGTCGGATTTAGGCAGCGGTTGCCAATTGCTACATCCTAGTGTTGCATCCCTAAGCTACATCCCAATGCTACATCCCAATTGTTACATCCCAATGCTACAGCCTAATGCTACATCCCAATGCTACATCCTAATGCTACATCCCACTGCTACATCCCAAAGCTAACAACACTAACACACCTAACAACCTAACACTGACACTAACATACTAACACTAACACTGGATGCTACACAGGGATGTAGCATAGGAATGTAGCTCAGGGATATAGCATAGGGACGTAGCATAGGGATGTAGCATTGGGATGTAGCTTAGGGATGTAACACTAGGATGTAGCAAGTGGCAACCGCTGCCTAAATCCAACCCACGTTCCTCTTTTACGCGAAATTGTGTGTTTGTGTAAAAACCGATAGAGATTTTACGAAATTGTATCCTCTCTCATTGGTTAGAGTCACTAAGCCCATCCCACTTGAGTGAGATTGTGTAAAAGAAGAACTTTACACAATCTCACGGAAATCCACGTAAGCTATTGGTAGACCCCTACTATACTGTTTGGTTCGTAAAGTACTGTTCACTTTTTGAATTCTATTGAGACTATTGAAAAGTGAAGACAACTTAAGAAGTCTAGCAAAGTAAACTAGTAACAAGAATTAGGAAGGAAGTAGCTGCTATCTTACGCGTAACCAGAAGTTTTCGTATGTGGAAGATCGCTTTCACTGTTTCTCATGAATTAGTTAATATTTTAACTAACTAACTATGCAAGAACTGAAGCTGAAAGGAAATCGTAAAGTTAAAGTAATATTAATCACCTGCGTCAATCAAAGACGTATACTCGTCAACTGATGCTTAGTAATTTTGAAGTTTTCCTGTCGTACACTTGCTTCACTCAAATCACCCATATTTGGATGAAGAGTTGCGCATCATTCTAACTTAATTTTCTGTAGATAATGAATTTGGCACAAATTGGTGGTGAATTTATATTTTTCAAAAGTTTTACAAATCTCCCTAATTTTATTTATTTGTATAATTTATAGAATATTTGTAGATTGTCAGAGTTATGATTCTGACTCTGACTCCTAAGGCTTTTCGGGGTCTGGATTTGTATGATGACTCTTGACTTCATCGCGTTTACGAGTCAGATTCATGACTCCGACACTTCGGAGTCATTACACTCTGCTAACATGCGCAAACGAGCATAATAGACTTATTTTATTTATTTATTTTCTTCTACTTCCACCGTTAAATCATAGTCATAAGAATTTAAGTAAAGATTTAGTAGCAATTACATCATTAAAATATCTTTAAATAGAAATTTAAATATAATTTCAAATATTTTGCCATCTGCTTATATATTTTCGAGGACTATACAATGTGTTTTATAAATTGAAAGGTACCCATAAGTTAAATAAAGAGAACTCAACTCAAAGTTGGTTTTAAGGAATAGAAATTTATTTCTCTAGAGTTTTAGTATTTAAAGAGGGAGAGAGTGAAACTGTATGTTGAGAGAGGTTACGGACAGAAATTATAAGATCGAATGGACCCTATTCGCAATAATTGTAAATGAGCGAGAGCGAAACGAATCAGCTATTTTTTTAGAAAGCGAGAGCGGAGCGATAAGACAATACTTTTAGAAAGCGAGAACGGGAGCGGAGCGACAAGACAATATTTTTAGGGAGCGA
>NIPM01001611.1:0-16861 GCA_002738285.1 Holacanthella duospinosa
TGGAACAGTCTAGCCTTTATTTTGTGAAATTAGAACAGTCTAGCCTATTGTTAGATTAAGTAAAACTATTTTTTAAACTTATATTTAGAATTAATAAGGAAAAGTTTAGCAAAAAAGGGAGGGAAATGAGTTTAGTTTATTAAAAAACTCATCATTGCCTAAAATTAATCATTTCACTCGTGCAACATGGTTTATTCTTTTCTGATTCTAAAATTCTAAAATTCTAAAAAGCAGAAACAGTAAGCGAATTGTGAAGCCTCATTAAAAGCTAACGAAAAAATAAGAACACTATGATATTTGGTTTATTTTTAATGAAGAATTTAATAGTATAAACTGTTTGACTTCTCTTGTTAATCTTTTTGAATAATTTGTTCCAAAATTGGTTATAAAAGTTCTAAGTCCCTACAAAATTATATATGAAATTCCCATACTTGCTATTCTCTTTGAACACTGTTCTTGTTCAGGGTACTAAAAGATTTCCAACTGGAACAGTTGGGAAGATGTTGGTTTTTTACAATGGCTTTTCTCCTGTGTTAGATAGCAATTGTGCTAAACTTTATACAGATGACTTTCTCAATTGCTTTTTGGACGTTTTGAATCTTCCTGTAGATATCAGCGATACTACTAAGTTTACTTGTCATTACTTTGTAGATGTGAACTTGGCTGCAATATTAGATAATTTGGAGGATTATAAACACGCAGTTGTTTGGAGCAAAGCAAATATCGATTTGGCTTCATTGAAGATTGAAGGATCTGTTTATGAATTAATGGATGCGTCTAAGGCTACTGTTTTGAATGGTAAATTCATTATCAATAAAAAGGGCGTGTTTAAGGTTGAAAAGGTCCATCAGCAATGGGGAGAGATTTGCAATAATAGAAAGGACGATAATAATAAGAAAGATTGTATTGATGAAATTGGAAATAGTTCTAATTTCGAATACTTCAGCAAAGTCTTTTTTGGAGAAGAAACCAGTATTGGTAAATTCTCAGAGATCCCAATCATCATCTTAAGTTGTTTCACTGGTCTCTTTGCAATTCTTACTATTGGCTTGGCTGCTGTTATGTTCTACAAGCCTAAGAATAATAAAGACCAAGATTTTAATTTTTTACTTTTATAAAGATAAAAAAATATATTTTGAANAGTTACTAAATTTTCATTGAAGCTTATTTGAGTAAAATCAAGTTTATAATCGACAAACTTGAATATTCATTATCCAAATCATTACTAAGTAATCCTTAAGTAAGTAAACTGTGAATACACTGCCAGTCAAAAGTGATTCAGTGTTTTGCGAATTTTTTAAAAATTGAAAAATCAATAGATTATGTGCCCGCACTTGGTTTTTCTGATCTGTTCGAGTCTTCTAGGCATTGACCTAATAAGCTTAAGACATACTTCAACTGAAATATTGTCCCATATATCTTGAATTCTCTCCCAAATTTCATCTTTGTCTTTATATAGTGGTCGAATTTTTAGCTCACTTTTCATATGATCCCATAGATGCTCAATTGGGTTAAGGTCAGGAGATTGTGCAGGTCATCTCATTACTTTTATTTCGTTTCTTTTGAACCATTTTTTATACTTGAAGTAGTATGAGAGGACGCATTGTCATTTTGAAAGACAATTTTAGATTTGTTCAAACTATACAAGTCAAATGTATAGATCAACTCGTCATCCAGAATACTCTCATATATCTCAGCATTAACACTGCCATAAATTCTACAAAGATACCCAACACCTGATGAAAGCATACATCCCCAAACCATAATTGATCCACCACCGAATTTTTTGATTGAGTAATATTGTGATCTCTGAGTGGTTCCCCGATTTTTCTGAAAGTTCTATCACGTCCATCAAATCCCTCTAGATTTACTTTAGTCTCATCCGACAATATAACCATATACTAGTCCTTATTTTCCCAATTTCTGTGTGTTTTTTCAAATTCTGATCTTGTTCGACTATGAGATTTTTTTAATTGTGGGCATTTCTTTGTATCTAGATATGATGTTACTAGTTTTTAATATGCGCAGTATAGTACTAGAAGAGGCAGATATTCCTGCATAGGTCTTGAGTTCTCGGTGTATTTCTGTAGAGGTGGAGCATTTACCACTTGTTGCTAATCTTCCAATATATTTTTCATCATACTTATCTAGGACCCGAGGATGACCTATTATAGGCTCTGGAGTATTTTTTTCAACTATATTTATTACTCTGGACACTGTTGCTTGTGAAACTACAACAATTTCAGCTATTTTTCTTGAAGATTTTCCATTTAAAGCAAGTTCGTTAATTCTTGTTTCACTTTTCTTCAATGTTCTTGTCATACCAAATAAGCCTTAATACCTTCTGCTAATGACTTGAAATAAAAATAAACAATTTTGCGATATTTTAGAATTTTATAGAATGAAAAGGTTGTAAATATAAAAAGTTCGTCAAAACACTGAATTACCTACTTTCAACTTTGAGCAATCATATCTCTATCAATATTTAAAAGATATCTATAATATTTGGATAGTTATAGACAACGGCTGTATCTATCTACCATATGAGTATTAGCTTGCTCGAAGTCTTACTCATTCATGAATTACCATTTAAGTTTGAATTTCCCAAACACTGAATCACTTTTGACGGGCAGTGTATTAGTGCATCATAGTAAAAATAGGTTGAGGAAGCAATTAAAATGACAAGAAATATAGCTAAGAGATATTTTATGGATAGTAAATACATGAGTTTATTTACTATTTTATGCATTCAAATTTCTCGACCAATTATAATAATGTTTCAAAAATATTGTGTTAGATGGAAGAAAATTTTTGAAGAAAATATAATATTTTTGTTGAAATATATGTAGAAATTTTTTTTATTAACTAAAATATCCATTTATATAATTACTAAAACTTTTCAACCATAATATTTCGTCGTTTTACGCAAAAAGGTAAGCGGTTTTTAATAAAAAATAAATATGCAAATTAATATCTAGTGCCAATATTTATGTGTAATATTTTCTATAAATTAAGCTTTATTTTTAAAGCATATTTGTTTAAATTACTATAATGGATAACTTGCAAAAATTCAATAACCGATAAAGAACAAAGTTTCTTTATCAAATTTTGAGTAATTCTAGTCCACAGTTCTGGAATAATTCACAAAGAATTGATTAAAACGATAGTAGAAAATGCCTATAAATATAATACAGTGAAAAATATGGTTTCTAAGTTTAATAAGCGCAAAAATTGTGTTGAAGACACTAGAGGAGGCGGTACAGTAATCATTTAATTAAAGAAGATAAGATTGAGAAAATTAAAGAATATCTTGCTCAAAGTAGAGCCTGGTCGTGCCTCGAACTTTCCATGTTAGTAAATTGTAGTAAAGCTACTGTTTATCGGTATTTAACAGAAGTTTTACAAATGAAGAAATTATTGAGAAAATGGGTTCCTCATTTTCTCACACAGGAACAAAGAGAACATAGAGTATTAGCATGTAGATATAATTTGGAGCAGTTATCAAAATAAAAAACACTAATAAACAGAACATTGGCTATAGATGAAACTTGGATTACTTTATATATGCAACCTCAGCGTGGCCAGTCTCGATTTTGGAGAACTAAGGACGAAAGCCCATCACAAATTGTAACCCAATCAAACTATCAGAGAAAAATAATGCTTATAGTAGCAATGGATTATAATAGTGTTGCATATTGGAAGCTTTGTGCACCTAAAGAGACGGTAACTTCAGAAGTCTATGTAGGATTTTTTAATGAAGTTTTACTAAAATGGCTACCTGATAGAAATTCAAGTATCCTATGGTTTTACAGGATAATGCAAGACCTCATAAATCAAAGCTTGTAATGGATTTTTTTGATGATAACAAAATCCGCACTTGGTATCATCCTCCATATAGTCCAGATATGTCAACCTGATTTTAATTGTTTTGGTAAATTAAAGAGGAAATTAAGAGAAAATGTTTATGAAAATTGGGAAAAGTTGGAATTACAACTAGAGAATGTTATCCAGGAACTTAATATAAAGGGTCATATGAATGGTATTCAGCAGCTAGCTGAAAGATGGAGCGATATAATAAAAGTAGAAGGTTCATATATATAAACTACAAAGTTTCATCTTTTTATATCTCATAATATATTTTTTCCTTTACCTCTTTGCGTGAAACGGTATAATAATATACTATGTCGCACGGAAATTCAAACAACCTATTTTTAGTAAACCAAATGTCGTTTTGGCTTATAAATAAATATGAATAAAAAAATAGACATATTTAAACTGTGTTATTTTTAATATTTATTTATTTATCACTATTTTTTATTAAAAAAGACAGAAATCAAAAAGGAAATTTATTAATTCTGCACGGAAATTCGAACATTTTTGTTATTCATACAAAACTCAGCAAATAATAGGCTTAAGGAATAAAATATTAGAAAAACAATGACAAGTATTGATACTTTTGTGTTCGGACAGATTTTAACACTTAGAAAAGATGGGTATTCTTATAGAAAGATCGAAGGTTTGACCTGTATACCCAAGTCCACAATAAGCGATTACCTAAAAGATTAAAAGAAACGGGCTCAATTCAGAGAAAGAAAGGCTCCGGAGGTAAATACGTACTTGATATCGTGCTTTTCATATTAAAAGCAAGGGCTTCTATTTAGGGTAGGTGCTTTTAATATGAGAAACACGATATAAGAGCTATAAAGGCCATTCATGAAGAAAAACCGAAAGCTAGTGGTCCAAAAATGAATAAAATCTTTAAAGAAAATAGGGGTAAAACTCTCTTAGATGATACAATTAGAAGATGTTTAAATAGCCTTAACATATATGCTTACTTCCCTGACAAAAAGTCTTTAATATCTGCAAAAAATATAAGGAAAAGGGAAGACTTGTGTGCAAAATGGATATTCCAACATGATAGTTAGTGGGAAAATGTTCTATTTTCAAATGAATGTAAATTTAATCTTTATAACTCAGATAGCTGTTCATATGTATGATGACCTCCATCAAAAAGACTTGACCCTAAGTATTAGGGCGTTCCGAGCAAAGAGGCGCTCGAAAAAATTCAAATAAAAATTTTACTATAAAAGATATAAAGTTAAAAATTAGTAAATTTATAGATACAAACCTTCTGAATCTATTAGACTTCTCCATCCTTCGGGTAACTTCTGGATACCATTCATAAAACCATTAACATTAAGCTCCTGAATTGCACTTTCTAGTTGAATTTCTAGTTCATGCCAATCATCATAAATGTTTTCCTTTGACTTCCTCTTTAATTACCCAAAATAATTGAAATCAGGTGGGATAATATCAGTGCTATAGGGAGAATGACTCCAAACCTGGATACTTTTATCAATAAAATACTGCTTTATAAGATTTGATTTATGCGGCTTAGCATTACCATATAACATTATAGGTGCCTTGAATTTTTTATAAGGTAACCATTTGTCTAATAATTCAACTAGGAAGTTTTTATAGACCTCTGAAGTTACAGTCTCTTTAGGAGCACAGAGCTTCCAATAAGCAACACCTTGAAAATCCATTGCTAATACTAGCATTTTCTTTCTTTCATATTTAGATTGAAGTACAAATTCAGGTGGATCTTCATTCTTGTTTCTCCAAGATCGAATCTGGTCACGTTGGGGTTGCATGTACAGTTGGCGTCAAAAGTAAATTGTGTCCTATTAAAATTTAATAATTTGAAAAAAATTTATAGAAAATTTTCAAAAACTCAAATAATAGCATTTATAGAATAAACAAAGGTCTATTAAAAACAGTTGTCAAAATCTGAATATCTTTTCTTGATTTTTTTAAATTTTAATTTGAAATTTAAAATTTAGGGTTAGTGCAGTCAAAAGTAAATTGGGAAATAGAACCCATAATCTAAATTTTTGAAACTATCCTTAAAACTAATCGATTTTTTAATTATTTCACTGCTTTACGATGCGCACCTATCAGAAGATATCCGAACATAGGCGTATTGACATTTTCAATAACTTCTTGGCCCACAGTCTATCATATGCTCATATTGGGAAAAAGTATTCAATCAGTGCAGAATCCGTGCTCCAAATCATCAAAAGATATCAGAAAACCAAAGAAATTGTTGATTTACCGAAGTCTGGCCGTCCAAGAGCTACTTCCAAGGCAATAGATAGAAGAATAATCAGCGAAGTTCAAAATAACCGAAGAATCTCGTCCACTGACCTCTCAAAAGAGCTTTAAACTTACTCAGAGCTATCTATTTCTACTTCAAAGATCAGAAGAAGAATTCATGACGCTGGATTAAAAGGAAGAATTGGTAGAAAAAAGTCCTTTATATCAGCAAAGAACAAGAAAGAACGACTCCAATTTGCCAAAAAATACATTCACTTCACTGAGAGCTTTTTTGAATCAGTAATTTGGTCTGATGAGTTGAAATTTGAAATCCAGTCTGCAAGAAAAGCTATAGTTTGGCGAAAAGCAGGTGAAGAACTATTGGAAAAGTGTCTCAGCCCTTCATTAAAAAACAGAAGAGTCTCAACAATGATCTGGAGATGTTTTAATGGTGCTAAACTTGGTCCTCTACGCTTTATCGAAGGAACTATACGTGCTACAGATTATTTGACTATCTTACATGGAGAACTGGAGCTACGGATTGCTGAGTTTCCATCCACAGGAGCTACGTCAGACTTGATCTTTCAGCAAGACAATAATCCGAAGCACAAATCAAGAATTGTAATGAACTATCTCAATAGCCAATAATATCAGGTACTTGACTGTCCAGATCAAATCCCTGATCTCAATCCGATTGAACATCTTTGGACTGAACTTGAGCTTCTCTGAGGGTCCGAATCTAGACCAAGCAAGGAAAAAATGAAAGAAGAGTTGAAGAAAGTCTGGGGCAAAATAAGCCTAGAATATTTGCTAAAGCTAGCCCATTCGATGCCTAAAAGTCTTCGCGAAGAAATTGCTAACAAAGGAGGCCCGACTTCTTATTATATAAATGGATCAAAAACGAAAAGATCAAAAACAAATTTACTTTTGACTGCACTAACCCTAAAGTTTAAATTTAAAATTAAAATTCAAAAAAATCCAGAAACGATATTCAAATTTTGACAACTGTTTTTAATAGACCTTTATTTATTCTATAAATTCTATTATTTGAGTTTTTGAAAATTTTCTATAAATTTTAATAGGACACAATTTACTTTTGACGCCGACTGTATAAAGATACCCAAGTTTCATCTATTGCCAAAGTTCGATTAATTAAGTTATTTTTTCTCGATAAGAATTGCATATTATTTTTACATGCCAACACTCTATATTCTCTTTGTTTGTCCGTGAGAAAATGAGGTACCCATTTACTTGATAATTTTTTCATTTGTAAATCTTCTGTTAAATATCGAAATACTGTTGTTTTACTACCATTCGCCCTCATGGAAAGTTTGAGGCAAGACCATGTTCTAGTTTGGACCACAGTTCTTTAATTTCATCTATTACATTTTCTTTCTTCGAGACATTACTTGTATCACCTCCTCGACTATCTTCGACCACATTGTAGCCTCTCTTAAACTTAGTAACTAAATGTTTGACTGATTTAGTTTATAGGCACTATTTCCAATTGATTCCAACTACTTTTTTATGAATTATCCCAGAACTGTGTCCCAGGATTACCCAAATTTGATGAAAATTCGCTGTTCTTTATCTGAAATTGAATTTTTTAATTTTTGCAAGCTATTCATAATAATATTTAAAATTTAATTATTTATAAAGAAAGCTTGTAGTCTATATACATTAATTTAAAAGTCATGGTATTATTAAAGGCGTAATTAAACAAAATTTGAGTGCCTCTTTGCGCGGAACGCCCTAATAAATATTAGAGTCATCAGTTTGAGTATAGGATGATATCAATTTTCGGTATTCTGTTCCTTAAAGCCATCATCGTGAATACATTTCAGAGATGGGCTATTATTAAATTCCTATCTTCTTTTTAATAAGAGCTGAGGATTTGATAACAACATATTTCGAAAGCATTGTTGCTAAAAGATTCATCATCGTAACTAAGTATTTGAATAGACGAATTGGGTTCAAATTTGGAGCTATTTTCTAATTTTTCCGAGCTCTATATTCTCTATAATGCTCTTTTTTCACCTCTAATTGTTCTTGTGTTAGATTAGAAAGCCTTCTCTTTATATTTTATTGCAAAACTGATAATTTCTTATTGGGGTGCGCGTTTTTAGAAGTTTTTGGGGTTCTAGTTTTGCCTTCACCTTGGTTTCTAATCTCTTTCTTTTCTGATCTTCTCTTTGTGTTTTTCTTTTCCTTTCTAGTTATTCGGGAGTAAAATTGACGAATCTGTTCCTAGCCCACCTTCTTTCGACCACTTTTCTTTTTACAACTAAGCTCACTCTTTCTCCTTTTTAGGAGTTCTATGTATTTATAGAAAAACGCCTATAGGTCTCGCCGTGTCCGTCTGTCACGCTTTTCAGCGGGCAAACGGCTGAACGAATCTGGCTGAAAATTTGTCTAGTACACTCCCATTTTATTATTTTTTTGATGTCTTTATTTTTCATCGAATTATTAAAATCAATATTTCTCAAAACATCTCAACCAAAATTATAGATAAACCATGCATTTTTTGAAAAAGAAAATGTACAAATGAAAGGTATTTTCTAGACTAAAACCCATACCTCACAGTCACCCATGAACGACTGGCTTGCCAACTTTATTTATTTTAAAGGCGATTTCGTAATCTTGAGTCTAAATTTTATAAATTAAAGAATTGGGATATTCAATCTCTTATTTATCAACAATGTTGATTAGGAATGCTTGATTGAAATGGATAATGCTTATTTTGAAAGGGAATTTCATTTGCAATTTCAGGTCAACTACCTACCTGAGAGACGAAATGAACTAAGTCATCTTTAATCAAAAGTAGCATCCAAATTATTAGATTGATTGCAATGATATTAGCTAATTCTGGAATACTCAAACTGACACTTCTAATTTTCGCCTTTTCTATAATCTAATTGATGGTTTGTTTTTTTAGATTGAGATAATAGACTTAGAAGCATCTTTTGATAATTTAAAGAAAAGTTTGATTAATTATAATAAAAACCTGGTTTGGTTGATAAATAAAGATAAATTATACTTATTTATCAACCAAATAATAAACCAAAATATTAAGTTTTTAAAAAAATTTTCTTCCAAATTCATTAATTCTATATATTTTTATCTCGGATTATATATCATTCCGAGGTTTTTTTCACCACTCAACTTGCGTGAAAGTCATAATATTGATTTGTAAATTTTTAGTCTAAAAAGAATTTCGAATAAAATAAAGGATTTATTTCTTCAATAAGCCAACTTTGGCATTATAAAAATATGATTTTCTATCATAGATGCAGACCAAATCATATTTCAAAAAGAAAGGATTACCAAGCACGATTCTTGGGGTTCTGTTTCTTGCACCAAATACGTGCAATGAATCACTTTCTTCATTTGAAATGAGACGAAGAGAACAAGAGCCATCCGATTTAGTTTGAATATAGTCATCCGGCTTAATCTCGTAAACCTCGAGTCCAATGTTAATTGTCAAAGTCGGAAACTTGTTTTTATCAATCAAGCAGATATGTTGGATTTCTATTGCATTAGGATGAGCAGATAAGACTCTGACTACGGCACGAAAGAATAAATCTGGGACTAAAATGACGTTGCTACCAGTATCAAACAGTACTTCAAGGTTTTGTTCTTTATGGATGCCCATCGTAGCCTCCTTCGCATGGATCGTGTAGGGTGTTTTATCTTTCACACTGGCGTGCCAAACAATGGCGGTTTTCTGTGTTTGAGAATACTCATGAGGATACTCACCAAAGTACACTTTACCACTGATACTTTCATATTTATCCTCATTATTTGGACCATAATGAAACTCTCGATTTATTTGATACGAGATCATTGGTTCGATTTTGTGTTTATAAAATAAAGCTTCAATGGCTGGCTGTTGTTCATCGCATCGATCACCTTTTTTATTTCTTAAAAGATGGCCTGTGCTTAACCCAAAAATCCCGTAGGATGTATGGATGTAGCCTTGTCCTTTGGGAACAATGTTTTCATACAATCCGATGCCCATAGTAATGTCGGTTTTCAAATTACCGAGATGAACTTGATCCTAGAAAAATAAACTCATTTCTGACTTTACTATAGCAGTATAACCTTCGATTCTAGATGAACCATAGTTTGCTTCAAAAGTATCCTTTACAAATCTCTTGATACTTTGACTTTTACAAGTTTGGAAGTTTTCGAAATACTTAGGCAATCTTGAAGATTCGCCGTAAAGTATAAGAAATGGTGAGCCGGTGTCAAACCCTACTTTCAATAGTTGCTCTTGAGATCCTACTTTGATTCTACCGTAAAACTAAATACATTATATTAAACTGTTACTGATAAAAAGACATCCATTTCGAGATCAATATAAAACGTCCTATAAATAAATTAATAATGGAAGGTACTTAATAGAGTTTAAAATTAATAAAATGTTCATTTTCGAATTGATTCTAGTCGGATTTTTCCTTTATTTATATATTCCATTTGTTTATTCAGAAAATACTTGGTATTTTAGTGCATTTCTAAAAAACATTAAAGGTATCTAAAATCGCTATTTTGATTATAATAATTTTTAAGAACACAGAGGATTGTTTTTAACAAAGTTGCGTCGTTTTATTAAAGATTATTACATAAGAAATATTGAAAAAAACAAATGTTAAATGATCTACATTTATTAATTCTAATAATCTATATCACTCATATTTTATATAATAAGTATAATCTTTTCCATTATAATTTTAATCACCATTGAAAATATCTTCTTTGTATTAATTTTTCCAAACTTTAAAAAAATTAAGTAGCTTTGCACTTAGGTCATCGCTACCTCAAGTCACTTTCTTTCTCTCTAAGTCCGCTTTTATATCGATTACCAACTAGTATTCTTATTTTTTGAGTAAATTCATTTTTTCATTTCAAATCTATGATCAAATGATTACTTTCAAGTCTTTCTATATAATCATAATTTTACCTTTTTTGGAAATCAAAAAATATATACAATAATATATTAAACAATCCACTTCGATAATAACTAATTTTAGTTCCGAATATTTCCTTTTTGTTTCCTTGCTTTTTTTGTACATTATTTTACTCAGAAATACCAAAAGTGTCATGTTCATTCAAACCCATTTTACAAAGATACAATATTAATAACATACAAATTCATTTAAATCTTCTTTATATATGCATTATTAATATTTTTTAATTTTACTATTCTATCAAGATCTTGATGGCGATAGGAGGATGAATCAGATCGAATTGATTTTAATATATACAGATATAACTTGTTTATCTCTAGAATTTTACAAGTCTATATAAATTCTAGAAATGATAAACTTTCAAGAATTTAAATTGAAAAATCGTCCTGTATTAGTAGGAGAATAAGACACCCTTGATTTCAAGTGCAGAAACTTGAAAGATAAGACCATATCTTTTTCAAAGACTTATTTTTCTATGATTTTATACAGAAACTTTATTACTGTAAATCACTCAATAGAAGTTGGGATATAAAAAGTCATAAAACGCTCCAGACTAGCTAATGCCGATATTTTTAATGCTAAAGGATTATAAAAATATCAAAAAAGTTGAAAATTTCTTTGTTTTAACATAAAAATTTGGGTTTCTATAAAAAAGTACACTCCAGCTAAAAAAATTCATTAATGTTTTTCAAAAATAAATAGAATCCAGAGTTGTAATACACTACCCGTCAAAAGTGATTCAGTGTATGGAAAATTGGAACTTAAATGGTAATTCATGAATGAGTAAGACTTCAAGCAAGCTAATACTCATATGGTAGATAGATACAACCTTTGTCTATAACATTCCAAATATTATAGATATGTTTTAAATATTGATAGAGTTATGATTACTCAAAGTTGAAAGTAGGTGATTCTGTGTTTTGTCGAATTTTTTAAAAAATGAAAAATCAATAGATTGTGTGCCCGCCCTTTGTTTTTCTTATCTGTTCGAGTCTTCTAGGTATTGACCTAACAAGCTTAAGACATACTTCAGCTAAAATATTGTTCCATATATCTTGCATTTTCTCACAAAGTTCATCTTTGTCTTTACATGGTGGTCGAATTTTTAGCTCTCTTTTCATATGATCCCATAGATGCTCAATTGGGTTAAGGTCAGGAGATTGTGCAGGTCATCTCATTACCTTTATTTCGTTTCTTTTGAACCATTTTTTATACTTGAAGCGGTATGAGAGGACGCATTGTCATTTTGAAAGACAATTTTAGATTTGACCAAGCCATAGAAGTCAATTGTATACATCAGCTCGTCATCCAGAATAGTCATATATATCTCAGCATTAACACCGTCATCAATTATACAAAGATACCCAACACCTGATGAAAGCATACATCCCCACACCATAATTGATCCACCACCGAATTTTTTTGATTGAGTAATATTGTGATCTCTGAGTGGTTCCCCGATTTTTCTAAAAGTTCTATCACGTCCATCAGATCCCTCTAGATTTACTTTAGTCTCATCTGACCATATAACCATATCCCAGTCCTTATTTTCCCAGTTTCTGTGTGTGTTTTCAAATTCTGATCTTACTCGACGATGAAATTTTTTTAATTGTGGGCATTTCTTTTTGTATCTAGATACGATGTTGCTACGTTTTAATATGCGCAATATAGTACTCGAAGAGGCGGATATTCCTACATAGGTCTTGAGTTCTCGCTGTATTTCTGTAGAGGTGGAGCATTTACCACTTGTTGCTAATCTTTCAATATATTTTTCATCATACTTATCTAAGACCTGAGGACGACCTATTATAGGCTCTGGAGTATTTTTTCCAACTCTATTTATTACTCTGGACACTGTTGCTTGTGAAGCTCCAACAATTTCGGCTATTTTTCTTGAACATTATCCATTTAAAGTAAGTTCATTCATTCTTGTTTCAATTTTCTTCTTGTCATACCAAATAAGCCTTAATACCTTCTGCTAAGGATTTGAAATAAAAATGAACAATTTTTCGGTATTTTAGAATGTTCTAGAATGAAAAATTTGTCAAAACACTGAATCACCTACTTTCAACTTTGTGCAATCATATCTCTATCAATATTAAAAATATATCTATAATATTTGGGGATGTTATAGAAAAAGGCTGTATCTATCTATCATATGAGTATTGGCTTGCTTGAAGTCTTACTCATTCATGAATTACCATTTAAGTTCGAATTTTTCAAACACTCAATCACTTTTGACGGGCAGTGTATAAGCAGAGTATCGGACCTTAAAAAATTACATCGGGCGTTCCGCGCAAAGAGGCACTCGAATTTTGTTTAATCATTCCTTTAATAATATACTAATAATACCATGACTTTTAAATTATGTTATATAGACTACAAGCTTTATTTATAAATAATTAAATTTTGAATATTATGATGAATAGCTTGCAAAAATCAAAAGATTCAATTTCAGATAAAGAACAGTGAATTTTCATCAAATTTGGTGTAATCCTGGGACACAGTTCTGGGATAATTCATAAAGAATTAGTTGAATCAGTTGAAAATAGTGCCTATAAACTAATTATAGTCAAAAGTTTAGTTACTAAGCTTAAGAGAGGCTACAATGTGGTCGAAGATACCCGAGGAGGCGATACAAGTGATGTCTCGAAGATAGAAAATGTAATAGATGAAATTAAAGAATTGTTGGCCCAAACTAGAACATGATCTTGCATTCTAACTTTCCGTGCAGGTAAATTGTAATAGTCTTCCCATTTGATCTCGGATGAAAAGTAGATGTCGTGCAATATTTTATATCCTGTATTTCTAAGTATGAATTTAAGGTTTTTGCCATAAAATCGGCACCTCTGTCAGTCAATATTTCCTTAGGGGCTCCAAAATTCATGAAAATTTCTTCGTAAATGAATTTTGCGACGGTTTCTTCTTTAGTATCGGGGTAAGCCTTTGCTATTGGCCAGCTAGTCAAGTGGTCAACAGCTACAAAGATCCATTGGTTTCCATTTTTAGTCTTTAGTAGTTTTCCGATAAAATCCAGTCCCATCGATCAAACGCTTGTGCTGGAGGCAATGTATGAAGTTTTTCAATCTTCTGTTGGAAATGCATTGTCAATGTTTATGTCAACAAACAATATGATTGTTATGATTATCAAGGATGATCTATTTACTTTATAGGGTTATAAATAACCGACCTAATTTTACTTTTAATAACACTCTTTTATTTTAACATCTATTATTTATTACTAAAAGGTTATGAGCCTCGCAAGTATGAGAAATACTGAATTAACAAGATTAGTGGAGAACTTTGACGGAAAAAACTTTAGGATATTGGCAATTAAGATTAAATTGGTTTTGAAGAAAAATGGACTTTTGGAGGTTGTAGAAAAGGATATGGGTACGGATTATGAATTGAACGATGTGGCTGAATCTTTGGAAGAACATGTGAATTCAAGAACAGAAAGAGCTACTTTGGAAGAAAAGATGGACAGAGCTAAGACAGTTATTATCTTATAGCTTTCTAATGAACAGTTAGCGCATATTAATGTAGATGAGAGTTCAAACAGAATATTTAAACGTTTAGAATAACTTTACGAAGCCTATCAAACAAACTTTATTTAAGAAGGAAATTGTACACGATTAAGAAGGATGAAAGAAAAAGCATGACAGAACATGTGAACCACGTTATATCCCTTGTAAATGAGTTAGAAATAATGGGAGTAGAAGTTAAAGAAGAAGATATTATCATGATTCTATTGAACAGCTTGGATGAAGATTACACGAATTTGATCATTGCACTTGAGAATGTAGAAAATTTAGGATTGGAAGCCGTTATTGCATAAAGAAATGAACTTAGTTTAGAACATCAAACAGAAAGGTTATTTATCAGCAAAAATAAATGGAACAAGGGATGGAACCAGAACAAGCAAAGATTAGAAAACAATCAACAACGTTTCGGGAGTAATAGACAAACAAACAATGGAAAACCAAATTGGAACAACAATATAACAGGAATTATACAGGTAATTGAGGTTGGAACAATAATAAGAACCAAAATACTAGTCGCTGTTATAGATGCAATAGGATCGGACACGAAAAGAATAACTGTAGAGCAACATTTAAAGTTGCTAATTATACTAACGACAAGGAAAAAAGTCAAGTCATTGATTTAAATGCTACTTTTTGTTAAGTTTAGATGAGAAACATACTAATGACAGTTGGGTAATTGATAGTGGAGCTTCACAGTATTATACAGGAATGAACAACGAAATGACAAATTACAAGCAATTAGAAAATAAACATAAATTTTATTTAGGCAATGACGATAGTTTAGTGACACATGGCAAAGGAGATCTGGAGATTAAAGATAAGAAAGATAACACTATTTTGTTAAAGAATGTATATTACGTACCTGGCTTAAAGAACAATTTGATATCTGTTTCTAGATTATTAGACAATGGAATTCACACCAACTTTACTAAAAAATATTGCTTAATAAGTAGTGGCAAATATGAGTTGGTTTGTTATAGAAATGGAAACCTTTATGAATTAAATCTCAAACAAGAAAGAATTCTAGCTTTTATAGGAGAAATTGGTTACAAAAAAGGAAATAAACAGATTGGTAAGGATTACCTAATTCGTAATGATATGGGTATGAATCTAAACAGGATAATTATGAATACGATAAGGATAAGGAGGTTAACAACATCCAAAATAGGGATGATAAAGATAAGAATAATCAATCATTACAAGTAGAAAATGTAAAGGACAATATTGATTTATGGCATAAAAGGTTAGGACATCAAATGACAAGATTAAAGGGTTTTTCGAACTATTTCAAAGTTCATTTCAAAATAAATAAAACTATTTCAAAATATTTCAAACTCTTTGCAAAATATTTCAGAATTTATTTCAAAATATTTCGAAGTTTATTTTAGACTAAAGCAATGAAATATGAACAAAGGAAAAGCGAAATAAAAGAGATTTAGTGATATAAAAATGATTATTGAATGATGCAATGATGATTAAACTGAAATTTGAATATAAATTCAGCTGATTACAAACAAATTAAATCGGTATTAAGAAAAGTTGTCGATTGTTCAGTGTTTATACTAAATAGTGGTATTGAGTTACGTAATACAATTAATGGAATCTTTTAAAAGGGGTTACTTTATTGTTTATTAATTTTTTAGGAAGATTTTAAATGAAAAATGTAAAAGACAGAATTATATCAATAATTGCAAAAAAATCCTTTTTAAATAAATTACATTTTCAAAGTAATATAAATAAAGTTTTTTTTAAAAGATTATTTTAGAATTTTTAGAATTTCGGAGTTTTTTAAAATGCTTAATATTAAGAAAACAAACGATTAACTCTTAATGCGACAAAATTGTATGATTAAATATAACAAAACAAATGATTTAATAAGAGAACTAATTTTTAACAAATACAATGATGGTAAAAGTATATCCTGATATTTCTAAGGAATTAAACGTGAAATGTAATACAACTTATTCAATAATTTCTAAATATAAGAAAAAAGGTATAATGATATCAGAAAAAGAAAAATGTAGAAGAAAGTTCTTACTAATCATGATAAAAATTAATAGTAATAAATAATAAAATAGTGTAAATAAAAGTGTTAATAAAAAATAGAATTAAGTCGGTTATTTATAACCGTATAAGGTAAACAGATTATCATTGATAATCATAAACAAACAACTAAATTATCTGTTGACACAACATTGACAATGTATTTCCAACACTTCTCCCCATTGTCAACTTTCCATGTTTCAATCTTGA